>PYAF01003279.1:246035-322094 GCA_007407185.1 Glycine tomentella | reverse complement strand
TCCTATCCCAACCCTCTTCCACCTGAAATACCGTTTGCTCAAGATTATATGTGCCTACATGGTGGCCTGTAGCAACGGTCTGGTTATGCCTCATGGCGTCAACCACATTTTTGCAATGTCGCTGTGAATGTTGAAGCTGTGAAACGGCCGCCTGTCCTCTGCATACAAAATACTCAACCAATCGGGTATACGTGTGCTTCACAAGAGCTGTGATAGGCATGTTCCTTGCTCCCTTGAACACCCTATTGACTGATTCTGACAAGTTTGTTGTCATGTGGCCATATCTTCTCCCCTCTACATCATATGCACGTGTCCACTTTTCCTTAGGGATGGCATCAATCCATTCTGCAACCTCGGGACTGGTATCACGAAACCGTTCAAACGCGGTGTCAAAATCAACCACACTGGGAGTATAACCTGCAGAATAATAATAACATTTAACAAAATTCTGTTTACGTATTCCTCTTAAATTAATGTACTTCAAATACATGTTAACATACCTAAAGTCATCAGGGCCTTGTTCAATCTTGCACTCTTGAACCTTGTATTAAAATTACTGGCAATATGATGAAGGCAAAACATGTGATGCGCATGAGGTGGTTGCCAGCCAGCATTATTCTCCACAGCAGATATGATGCTCCGGTGCCGATCTGAAATGAGACATATATTTTGCATTTGGGTTACGTGGAGGCGAATGTTAGCAAGGAAGTATTCCCACGCTTCCAGCGTCTCCCCCTCAACAATGACAAATGCCAATGACAGACACTCATTATTTCTGTCCTGAGTCGTGGCAGTCAACAATTTACCTTTATACTTCCCATATAAATGAGTCCCATCAATTTGGATGATTGGTTTGCAAAAGTTAAAAGCCTCGCAACACTGCCTAAAAGTCCAAAACATGAGCTGAAACACACGTTTTCCCCGTACCAGTTGATTTGCCACAAAATAAGCATTTGTTTGAATATCATAAAAAGAACCTGGTGAGAAACGAAGCATGTAGTCGCACCACCTCGGCAAAAATGCATAAGACTCTTCCCAATCCCCATAAATCATTGCCATTGCTTTCTGCTTCGCATACCAGGTCTTGCCATATAAAACTTTAAAGCCATAGGCATTGGTAATCCTCTCCTGAACCAATGCAATTGACACAGACGGTTCCTCCCTGATCATTCCTAAGAATCAAATGGTAACATTGACATTATCAACATACCTCTAAACACAATATTTTTCATATTAACAAAATGTCATAGAAACATACCTACTATAAGTGAAGCAATAACATCAACGTCAAGCTGTTTGTGACCCTGTGAAATATGATCATTCAGACAATTGTGTTTGCAACCCCATCTTGAAACCACCCATTTCTCACCGTACGTTGGTTTGATTACCCTAACCCTCCAAGGGCAACCATCTTTGTGTTGAACACACTTCATCGTAAACTTGGTAGGCTTGCTCTCAACCACAGTTGCTTCTTGATGCTCCTTCATGAGGTTCCGTTTAATTGCAATTTGGGCCTCCATTTTCGATGGAAATTCCTGTTTAACAAACAAGTCATCCCCTAGTTGCCAAGGACCTTGCACTGAACCTGAACTTGAACCCGAACCCGAAGCAGAACCTGTAAATGATTCTTCTTCGTCGCATGGATGACTCCAATCAATATACGTGTAATGTGGAATTCCATTCCAAAAAGGAACGACCTCAGCACCTATACATATATGCCAAATAAAATACATGTATATCAGGAAGGCAAACATAAAACCCCGATTAAAGAATTTTCAAATTGTGTATCCCAATCCAATAAAAACATATTCAAAATGAATATGTATGTACGATCATGCAGCCAAAACAATCAAAGGTAACCCTAAACCCATTATCCAAATAGTACACATTATCCAAACACACAAACACTTCGTTGCGTACAATAAACAATATTCAAATACCAACATGTTTCCGTTTCCTTGGGACAAGTAACTATAACCTTGGAGGATATGAATGTTTGTTGGAATTACTCTATTGTGGGGTTAAACAAATTTGGAATGGAGTAACACTCTCTTGCTATGCTAGCACATTACAATGACAATCCTTGGATAAGTTAAAGTCAGCCAATAATGGATGCAATCAGCCAGTAATGGATGCAATTTCGGCCTCCTTACCTCATTATGTGTCTGCCATCAGCCTAAACCCTAAACCCTAAATCCTAAACCTTAACCATCCAGCATACGCCGTAACCCCTAAACCAGAAACCAAACCCAATACCCTAAACAATTGTTATAAGCAACATAAACCCTAAACCATAAAACATGTATCACTACAGTTTCATTGATTAAAGCAGTGTAACATACCTTCAACAGGTTCTTCTACTTGATTAGATCCAACGTTCGCATGATGATACCTTTGAGACGACCCCACACCAGTGTCTTCTTCGAATTGAATCACATGCACGTCAGCATCCTCGTCATTTTCGCACGTACTAGCATCCTCCTCAAGAAGACGATCTTCCATCGCGATATCTTCATCATCATCGTCCTCATCATCCTCGTCCATAACCCAAGTTGGGTCATGTTCAGCTTCCTCAGACACGTTTCCAGCTGGAGCAACATATGATGCTTCATTATTTGCAGAAGGAAAAGCCGCTGACCTCATGGCTAAGGGTAAAACATCATCCTCCACTGCGACGTAATCCACGTACAATTCTAACATTTCATTCCTTGACTGCTTCAAAAATCGGTCGACTACAATTTCTACGTCTTCATCATCCAGCAGTTCGCTCCCCGCGTGATGATCGTGTTGCCATAATCTTGCCGTCACCAAACTGATACGTTGGTTGTCGTTTAAACCTAATTTCCTGCGTATCTTCTCATGTAATTCACTAAGCGTTGATCTTCGATTGATACGTGTCGACCTATTGTTTCCTTCAAAAATAACACCATGTCGCCCTCTGACTTTTCTTCCATTAAAAAATAACATAACATCAACACTCTGACTACCTGAACTCATATTTGGAAAACGCTTAAACTAGAACCAAACCACAAGCAATGAATCCAACAAAAAATCACTACTTGAAACCAATGCATGTATAGGCTATCAAGGGCTAGTTTTTTATAGAAGCTAAGGGACTACAACACGCCCAAAATAGGCGTGTTTAAACACGTCCAATTTAGGCTTTAAGCACGCCTATTTTAGGCGTGTTGGGCAGTCCCATTTTTCGAATTAGTTTGAAAAATGTCCCATTTTCTTAAATTTTTATTTTTTTGTATTATTTATTTAAATTTGACATATCTAACCATATGAAACATTAAAATTTAATTTGTTTCACATATTGAATATTGATACTCTTTGGATATTTTGTAAATACGGATAGATAAAATATCCAAACTTTTAAAGTATTTTATGAAAATATAATATATTTACTGAATTACATGAAACATATAAGTATGTATATGATATAAATATAGAATCTTTGAGTAATTTATGATAACAACGAATTATAATTTTTTTGGTTTCACTGCTGTTCAAGAAATATATTTTTAATTTAGATTTACATAATTGTAATAATATATTTAATATGTTATTTTTATGAATTTTTTATGTTTCTAAATATGTATTTATATATATATTGTATCTTATATATTTTTGAAATAATCATTCATCGTATCATATACGTGTCATATCCAATACACGTATTTTATCTGTGCATCACACATATTGTTATTTTCTCCAAAAAAAAATATTGATTTTAAAGAATTAAATTTCTAATCTTTTAGAAGATTATTACTCAGTGATATGCTTTATTATACTAAAAAAGAGTCAGAAATTTTAAACTGATTTTATCGAAAGAATGGACAACAATTTGGTATTTATGACAGTTAAAAGAAAATTGAAAAGTAGTATTGGCTCAGAGAAAAAATCAAAAAATAATTCTTACATTAAATCAGAGTTCTGACCGTTTTACTTACGAACCGAATTGTGCTTCTGTCTGTGTCTGTTGTAAAAAGCTAGAGAGAGAAAGTCATAAAAGCAGTGAATAGTGAATGAGATTTTTTATGTTCAAAGCACTGAGGATTCTGTAAAAGGTAAACAATAACAGTAGTATGACACTATTCTATCTCTCATTTCAAAATAAAGGTCTCAAACTCTCAATTTAAATTTTGGCAGGGATTGGATGAAAAAATCATATAATAGAAATATACATTGTTACATTTTTTAATAAAAAATATTTTTATTTTCTTAACCATTATTTTAGAGTATTTGATAACATTTTCCTTAAAATAATTGTCATTTGAAAGCTTTGTAGAAATATTTATTCAATGAATAGTTTTAATATATAAAAAATTAGTTATGTTATTTTTCTATCATATTCATCAAAAAATGTTTTTATCATTTTATTCATTGAAAATATGAGAAATCAAAAAGTAATTTTCTACACCCCTAAAATTTATTACTATTTTGAAAGTAAAGCATTGAGAAGTTGGAGCAAAAGTGAAGTGAATTGGGAAAAAGAAAAGGAGAAGGGTACTGAGGCAAAATGGTTGATGCTTGCATAGCATGTGATCGTGGAAGCTTGTTAACCATCAGAGCCAAAACCGCTATGGCCCACATGGATTTTGGAGATTTTTCTGCCACAAAATTCATAAGTGGACCTCTTGGCAACTTGAACTGTTTTTTTTTTTTTTTTTTTTTTTAACAATTTCACAACTTTATTTTTTTTTAACAATTTCATTACAAAAAACTACTTGTACCCTTAGCGGTTATTTTGGTCCAAACAATTCAAAAACAGTTAATTGAACTTTTGTGCGATTTCCCTACCCCTCAGGGTCTATAAATTAGGTGGCACTCCCTTACATTTTTCTTCACAACCCTGCTTTCACTTCACACTGCTCTTCTCTCTCTTTGCTCATTTCCTTTGACTTCTCATTTTCGAAGTAATTTCCTTTTCCATTCATATCTACCTGAAGTTAGTTAATTGTTTCAACATTTGAAGGCTGAGGAAGAGTTCTTAGTTCTTCTACAGCTACACAAATGTTGTTAACGTGTAAGAAAATAATGTCTTGATTTTTTTTCTTCTTTTGTTTTCAGGAAAATGGCTCTCATTGGGTTGCTCTTGATGGGTTTTCTCACAATGTTCTCCTCTGCTCATGCTTATGGTGGAGGGTGGACTAATGCTCATGCCACCTTCTATGGAGGGAGTGATGCATCTGGGACAATGGGTATGTTCTATGCAACAATTCAAAGCACTAATTTTTAACATAAAGATTCAATTTTTATGCTTAAAAAGCTGATTTTGAAGCATTTTGGAGCAACCCATTTGACTAATTTGTGTGTTTGTGCAGGTGGGGCATGTGGGTATGGGAACCTCTACAGCCAAGGGTATGGAACAAACACTGCTGCTCTAAGCACCGCACTGTTCAACAATGGCTTGAGCTGTGGCTCTTGCTATGAGATTAGGTGTGCCAATGACCACAGATGGTGCCTTCCAGGTTCTATTGTGATCACTGCCACCAATTTCTGTCCTCCAAACAATGCCTTACCCAACAACAATGGTGGCTGGTGTAACCCTCCTCTCCAACACTTTGACCTAGCTCAACCTGTCTTCCTACGCATTGCACAGTACAAAGCTGGAATTGTCCCTGTCTCCTACAGAAGGTATAGGTTACTTGATTGATTTCACTCCTTTCAACTATATAGTTGTTTTTCATTACTTTAATTCCTTAAATATTCGGACAGGTTTGTTTCTAATATTTTCTTAGTTCTTATATTTTATTAATTGACCAAATCTGCTTTTGTTTGTTGTAAAATTTTGGGTAAAATGTGGTTTAGATTCTTCAAGTTTTTGGTCAAAGTTGGTTTTAGTGCTTACATTGATTTTATAAAGCGTAGGGATTTGACAAATTTTTGAGGAATCTAATGCATATATTACCCTTTAATTTATAGAGACTAAATACATTTTGAAACTTTTTCAAGAACCTATTTCTTGCAAGACTATTGTATGGTTTTTTTTTTTACTTTTGTTGGTTAACAACAACTAAACTTCTGTGTTGTTGGTGGATTTGTGTATAGGGTGGCTTGTAGGAGAAAGGGAGGGATCAGGTTCACAATCAATGGACACTCCTACTTCAACCTAGTTCTCATCACAAACGTTGGTGGTGCTGGTGATGTGCATTCTGTTTCAATCAAGGGTTCAAGAACTAGTTGGATGCCAATGTCAAGAAACTGGGGTCAGAACTGGCAGAGTAACAACTACCTCAATGGTCAAAGCCTCTCCTTTAAGGTCACCACAAGTGATGGCAGAACTATTGTGTCCAACAATGTTGCCCCATCTGGCTGGTCCTTTGGCCAAACCTACACCGGTGCTCAATTCCGCTAGATCTTGTTGTCCAAAGGTCTTAGTGACATTCAGATGCTACTACTATATAGTATAATATATATATATATATATGGTATTAGTATGTTCTAAGAGCATTATTATTATGAGTTTATTATGACTGGTTAGTATACTAGGGTATTAGATAGTATGCTGCTAGGTGAAGGGGTCAGTTTTTTGGTAATTTTAGAAGGCCAGGGAATTAAGATTCAAGAAGGGGTATGTTTTAAATTGCTCCTTCGTTTTAATTTTAATTTCTTTTGTGTCAACAAGTGGGGACCTATTTTTTTAGGCCCTTCTTGATTACTGGGGTGTTTTTTTTTTTTTTTTTTAAAAAAACTTTTTCTAAAGTGTTTTTTTTTAACCTTCTGTGGCTGAAGAGAAGAAGCTAGTGAAGGTGGAGTTTTTTATTTTTTTATGGGTGAGGTACTAAATTGGAAGAGGTGGTCTTTATTGTTACCACCCGCCAATTAGTATTGGGATAGTGTCTTCTTCATTTTGGTGTTGTTATTGGGAGTGTTATTAAGTGTTGTTTGCTTTTGATTACTGATCCTTTTGTAATCAGCCTTGGCTGTGTGTCTTCGCTTGTGTTGGAGACTGAAAATGTAAATTTTCGTAATGGAAATTTAACAGTAATTACTAGTAATATTTCCCTTTTATTTCTTAATTGCTAATTGTTAATATTTATTTTCTGTTCCTCATTGCTCCATTGTCTTGTTTGAAAAATAAAATGAAAAAAAAAACGTTTTGAGAAAAGAAATATTAAACCCTTTGTAGGCTCAACCTTGGGCTACAGGTTAAGTTGAAAAAGAAAAAAGAATTGGGCTCAGTTTGGACCAAGGAAAAGCAAATTTTGAGAGATCTCCTTTCTACCCACCAATTCATTTATTTCCATTCTTTCGTATTCCAGAATACGTAGCTCGGAATAGATTCTAGGATTATTTCCATTCTTTATCGTAATTTTGAAATATAATTTATACATTAAACAATTATTAATTTATTATATAAATTTCAATGTAAATCTTTATTCTAATTTAAAAACAATAATTTTTGTTTCTAATTATAAAATATAGTTGACTAATTTATACTTATTAAAAAAACATTTAATTTAGTTATTAGCATTCAATGTCAATAATTATAATATTTTTAAAATGTATTTTAACTTTATTGAGAACCTATTTTTTTTTTTCAATCTTCATAAGAGAGAAAAAAACAATTAAGATATTTTAGTTAAAAAAATAACTAATATATAAAAGATATGAAATGAATTTTTATAATAAGAAAAACAAATTTGTTAACTAGTAGTATGTCTTATGAATAGAAGGGGTGTATTTAAAACAGTTATACTTGTCCAGACTGTATTACAATGAATAAGCTATTTTCACTTCAACAAAAAATAAATCAATTATAGTCCTTTAAGATTTAGCTTTGAAATGGATTCACACATGTGAAAAAAATAGTCGTGTTTGAAATTTATTGAGCTCAGATAAGATGAGCAATTCTCTTTTGACTAATCCATTTTTTTTTTTTTGTAAAATGCTGGAAAGAGTAAAAAAAAATGGAGAGTATGTGTATACTAAATCACTCATCATGTGCAATAAGTTTTTTAGATTATGCTATTAACTTGTTTAAAGGAAACTTGGGTTTTGTAAGAAAACAATATTGAAACTAAAGCCCACACAATAGACATTGTATTCAATTTCAAAGTGAGACAAATGACAATGACAAGGAAACTAAATCCTTTATGCTTTGTAAAAAATTCAGTCACCTCCATTGGCCGTAACATTATGACTAAGTAATCAAACTAAACATGACTTATTTACAAGAAGCAAATACAAATTTGAGTTTTGAATAAGAAAGCAAATCAATGTGATGTGAGTCTTAAATACTATTTTGCTGTATGTTATTTTTATATACATTAGCGGAAATATATGCGTTGTTTCGTCTGTGTATCTGCATTTTATTTCATGTAATTTAATTGTAATAATTTGTTTATTGTATATCAAGTTGCATGTTAATTTTAATTTAATATTAT
Source organism: Glycine tomentella (assembly GCA_007407185.1). Lineage (NCBI taxonomy): Eukaryota > Viridiplantae > Streptophyta > Magnoliopsida > Fabales > Fabaceae > Glycine > Glycine tomentella. The sequence continues at coordinate 313,698 of PYAF01003279.1, read as the reverse complement.
TCTTCTATTTTTTATTTCTTGGTGGGTAAGATGCCAATTTATAAGTTTGCAAGCTTGTGTGTCTATACTTTTATCCCATTATTACATTTTTAGTGTACCATTTTTAATACATATTATCTATACACATTTCTTAATTTTTAGGGTGAGATGTTATAATTGAAAGTGCAAAGTCTAAATTATATGTGCATTTTGTTTTAAGATCTTTGAGGAGTATATCATTAAAGAAATAAAATATTTTTTAAAATTAATATTCATTTTAAAAATTTCTTGTAAAAAATATTTTTTAAAAGAGTGTATTATGTATTTTTACTGTACATTTAAAAAATACATTTTTATAGTGATTTTAAATAAAATATATTTTTTTAAAATTTTTAGACACAACTGATCTTAATCTAATAGATAATAAAATAGGATTTTTTTTGGTAATGAACAAAATAGGATATTTAACATAAATAGTTTTTTTTATTCATTAATTAAATAATCTATTTAGAAAATAACTCAATAAACTAATTTTAAAATCTGTTAAAGTATACACTATTTTAATATTTCACCATACATGGAATTTAATTGTGTATACTAATAACTAAAAACACTGTTTCTCTAAAAATAACACTATTAATCCATAATGTTTTAAATCAGTCATATTTGAGACAATAAAAATGTATCGAACAAAATATGTATTTTATTCCGAAGCCACACCTGTTTGTCAACTTAAGGCTCCACCATATATGATTAGATTTGCATGAAAGTGTTTTTTGTTCTGTATCAAAATATAAACTAATAAGTTGTTTCTCTAAAAAAAAAAAAACACGTTAAAAAAATAAACTAACATGTGTTAATAATTTTTTGTTGTAGCTAGACATGATAACAAATCTAATGCTTTTTGTAGGGATTTTTAATCAGTCGATCATTTTCTTTCCACTTCAAAATAACCTTATAACTCAAGAACAATAACCAAGCTAAAATATAGTAATAAAATGAGACATGTAATAGGTAATCAATTTAATTAGACACCCAAAAACTAACATGTATAGAATTTATATGTTTTAAGATATGTAAAATAACAATTCAGATAAAATAAATACAACTGTTATTTAAGTCTTAGGAAAAGAAGTTAAATTAAAAGATACAAAGACGCTATTCGATAATCCACCATTAAGCATTGAAAGGAAAAAGAAAAGGTGCATTATTCCTTCTCTCCCATTGATTAACCTGAAAAAGAGAAGAAAGGAAAAGATGAGTAAAATGACCCTATATCATATAACAATGAATTCATTATTCTAGTATACAACATCAATGTTACATTATTCTTTCTTTTAACTTACTAGAAATCACTCAAGTTTTTTTTATTTTTTATTTTTTTATAAAAAACAATTGAATAAAAATAAAAGAGACAATTTTTTTAATAAAAAAAACTGAATTAAAAACATAGAACAAAGAGATAGCAGTTTTTTTCTTTGAAAAATAAATGAATAAAAACAAAGATACAATTTATTCTTTTGAAAAATACCAACTTCAAAACCAACAGAAAGCAGTTTTTTTTTTTTTTGAAAAAGTAGCTGAATTAAAGAAAAAGAGACAATAACAAACAATTAGTCACCAAAATTTGGTTGATAAAACCCTTGTTCCATGGAAATTGAATTTTAAAAATATCATCAAAATTCCTTGAAACAAACGTAATAGAATTTGGATGAGAAAATAAAATTTGAAGTAATATAATTTATAAAAATAAGAACACTGTATTTTGGTGCATATTTTGGCGCAAGTTAAGATATGAAAATAGATAAAAACAATAATGTTATAACTTGAGATATTCAAATATATACCTTTTTTATTCTATTTTTTTAGCATTTTGTTCATGTTAAATTCGTTATTTTTGTGCTACACTTTTCTTTATATTATCTTTGTCTTTGTTTCACTTCGTCAAATACTTAGCGTGCACAGATCCGTAAAACAATAAACTCTCGTATTGGTTCATATCATGATGACACACATAATATTAAACAAAATAAAAGTGATGAAAGGAGAAAAGAAAGAAAAAAAATACAATAAATAAACCTATGAAAAGAAGAAAAAGATTGAAAAAGTGATGGGACACATTTTTTATCATACAAATGAGATATTTATAAATACAAAAAGGTACCAAAAGTACATAATCCACATACATAACAATAAAAAAAATCTACAGATGAAAATGGTTAACCATTATTTACAATGACCAACGTCAACATTAACATCAACAAGACCTTTAATCCTAATTAATTGGAGTCGGTGGTAGATGAACTCAATGATAAATACGATGAGGTTGAAAAAAAAGATAAAGAAAAAGATGGGGGAAAGAAGGAGGAGGGAGATGAAAAGAAAAATGACTAAAAAGGGACCATTTGATATATAGAGATAACGACGGGTCTACCCCTCCACCAAGCTTATAACTTTTCTTCATTTCGTTCTAACACACCGACTGTTAATCTATATCTCACTCCATCAAGTCTTGTTTAACTACCTTTTCCTAGGTAAGTTTCAGTCTACCTCTACCTCTCTTTGTATTGAACTCTTGGTAACAAACTTTTGTTCTTATAGAAGCATCCAGGGGTCATCTCATTACTTGTCCAAACAACCTCAATCTATGTTCCATCATCTTTTCACTTACTAATACTACTGCTACCTTTCGTCGAATATCTTCATTATCCATCTTCGTATAATCACACATCCACCTTAACATCCTCAGTTACGCTACCATATTTTATGCTCAGGTTATCTATGTTCTGACCAATATTCAACTCCATATAATATTACAGGTCATACAGTTGTTCTATAGAATTTTTCTTTTAGTTTAAGGGAAATTTTGCGGTCACACAACAACCCCAATGTACTCCGCCATTTCATCCACCCTACTCTAATTATATGATTTACATCCTCTCATCAATCTCTCCACCTTTTTGCAAAATTGATCTTGGGTATCTAAAAATATATTTCTTGGGCACCTCTTAATTAAGTAGATGCACGTGATCTTGATCACCATCTCTTATAGTGAAAACTCACATTCCATATACTCAGTCTTGCTCTTGCTTAACATGAATCCTTTATACTCCAAAGTGCTTATCCACAATTCAAGTTTCCTATTAACATTGTCTTTGATCTCATCAGTAAACATAATATCGTCGACAAAAAGGATACACCATGACACTTTCTCTTGAATATCTTTTGTTAGTTCATCCATCACTAAGGACTAAAAGTTGCACCTTGGTATACACCTACCATGATAAAAAAATAACTTGATGTTCCATTACAAGCTTTTACACATGTGATAGTCCCATCATACATATCCTTGATTGCATTTACATACTTTAATGTTATTTTTTTTCTTCTTAAGATAGAGTCCATCATAAAGTTTTTCTTGGAATCCTATCGTATATTTTCTCAAGATCTATGAACATCATATGTAAGTCTTTCTTCTTTTATCTACATCTTTTCATTATTTTTCACATCAAGAAAATGAATTTCATAGTACGTCTTCCTAACATAAATCCAAATTAATTTACATAAATATAAATCTTGATGTCTCTCCTGAATCGAGTTCAATAACTCTGACACATTAACGCTTTAAAGCACATAAGAATAAGAATCCTAACCTGTACACATAAGTAGCTACCTGTGTACAGTGTACTCACAAGTGACGACTACCCCCCACTGTGAAAACATTTATTCCAAAAAGAAAATCTGCTCATGTTTGTGTGAATAGTAACATATAATTTTGAAAAGCCACCATATAAAAAGATATCACGATACACATAATCCCACTAAGCATAAAAACAAAAACATTATCCCACCAAAACGAAACTGCTTCATGCAATAAAAGCCATACCCGACCATGCTCCAAAATGAGTACCTCACTGATACATGAAACAAGTATAAAAATTGATGAACAAAACACCTGTGACTTTGAAGATGACTTTTTTTTCCCACCAGAGAGAACAAACCAAAAGCAATTATGTTAGACAATGTAGGGTTTGATACATCAAAACGTATACCCTTCCACTAGAGTTTACCTATCTATTAATCTCAATTTGTTTGTTGAAAGCAAAAAGGAGGGTTTTTATTTGAGGGAGGAGATATTTCACAGAACAGTAATTTGTAAGAGGAACCTTGGGAATAAAAAAAACAAAGATGTCACTCTCATTATTATAACGACCCATATGTCATAAACACATGTTTGATATTCTTATCTTCTCTCTATCTTTATCTTTCTATCAAAATCTATTACCTATCACACTTACACTTCTCTCTCTTCTCTCTTTGTATCATTATCATTTTTTTCTTTCTTATTTTCCAATCATGTCAGAGAGGCTAATAAGTAATAGCCTTTTTCTGTGCATGAAAATTTTCTAAATTTTCTATTGACAGTTAAGAAAATGGACCATACCCTTTAAGGGAGTTTAAATTCCATTTCTATTACCCAAGTTGTGCAAATGTTGAAAAACATAACATTGGATGACTTGAAAGATGAAAATATGCATGATGCTTGCTTAATGGTAAAAACTAAATAAGAGAGTCCAACTAAAAAGAACAGATTTAGCATTTGGTGTGTAAGCATATTTATAAGTAAAAAGCTTTCTCGGTTTTACTTTCCATTCCTCCAGTATAGTGAATAAATGAATCATGGTTAGCTTTTAAACCTCAGAAGAAAACCAATAGAATGCACAAAAAACTTGTTTTTCATTTTGTAACTGATCTTTGTTTCACAAGTCTTGATTGAGAGAATAAAAAGGGACAAAATAAGAGAAAAAACATAAAATCCTAATTGTCCAACAGTGAAAAGGGACAAAATCAAAGAGTTCATTAACAAAAGTGAGAAAAGGAAACTTCATTTGGAAAAATGATCTACAAGTATCTTGATTTAACATTAAAAAATAAGGTGGAGAGGGATGTAGCATAAAATGCAGGACCCTATCTACTAAATATAAATCACATATTGCAGGCTGTATTTTAAACACAATATACTACCAATACAAATAAATAATTTTCTCAAAGATAATCATACCACAAGAATTTCAAAATATCATGAAATAAAATAGAGATAAACATACCACAGCTTGAATTTGACACAAACGTCATTGGTGGCCTCTAGTTTAAGGGGGTAAACCTTAAGATACTCTTATGTTCAAGATTTCCAGTGGATGAAGGAGTTTCTTAAGCCGCAAAATTCCCTTCATGTGTATTGTGACCGTGAAACAAAATCAACCTTACACCAATGCACTCGAGGGTTCCCCTCCTTTCGAATTGCTACCACCACTATCAACATGTGACCACACTGCTATGAATGAGAAACTTAAAGGAGATGAGCGTATAGAGATGTGAGGAGTTTTTTTTTTTTATTATTCTATAGTCAAGCGGTTGAACAATTGTGTCAATTTGTGGGATGACAAAACTGTGAAGCACGAAGAGAGTGAACAATTATTTTCTCATCAATTACCTTTTGTGTACACGTTTTTTTTTTCCCATTTAATAATTTCATTTCCTATTTTATCCTTTAATTGATGCATATATTGTAGTTGCAATAGGTGGTTACAGAATATTTCGGGGGCAAAAATGTATAAAAAAATGTGTACATGAAAAACAATATAATTATTGTTTATAGAAAAGAATACTATAAAACAATATAATAAATTAGACATAACAAAAATAATGACGTTAAGTTTTTTTATTTTGGCTATTAATAATTCTTTATTTACTTAACATGTAGATTGTAATTCTGAATCAAGTAGATTTCAGGGAACCAATGTGGATGAAGCAAGGCCAAGTAATAGGAACGTCAATGATATTCCACTATGTTAATACAATATTTGTGTTTTAGTCTTAACATATTTTAAATAAAAGAATTAAAATTAAAATTTTTAAAAAATTAAATAACATCAAATTAGTGGAAAGTTATTATATTAGGAGAGAGTAGTAGAAGTTCAAAAACTAATAAAGGATAAAATTGTCTAAAATTTGTAGGCACCAAAAATAGATATTCCTTTTATTAATAGTACATCGTTTATCAATAGTAAGTATATATATTATTTATTTTTTGTTTATTAATAGTAATTTTTGGTTTATTTAATTTGAACATATAGGTTTTGAATCAAGGAGGTTTCAGAAAAACAATGACCATGAAACAAGACCAAATAATAGGAATGTCAATGATATTCCACTATGTTAGTACAATATTTTTATTATATACTAGGATGAGAGAGACATTCCTACATCTTTATATATTTTAAATAAGAAAAAACAAAAAACAAAAGATATTTAGAAGTTTTTTAAAAAAAACTAACAATATCATAGTAGTGAAAAATTATTAAGAGATAGTACTAGAAGTTTAAAAACTGATAAATGGTAAAATGGTCTAAAATTTGTGGACACAAAAAAGAGGCATTCCATTTATTAATAGTAAGTATATATATTATTTATTGTTTGTTTATTTGAACATACATGTTTTAAATCAAGGAGGTTTCAGGGAAACAATGACCATGAATCAGGACCAAGTAATAGGCATGCCAATGACACATGTCAGTACAAAATACTTTTATCACAAACTTTGAAATACTCCAATACATTTATGTTCACTTACACATATTAAGTGAATGTATTTTTCAACCAAAAAGCAACTTAGATATTATGGACATAAACGTGTTAACTGATCATACTACAAATGCGACTAACAATCAAGGTATCATGATTATCTTTTATGCTATTCTACATTATTTTTATTATTACACTATCATTCCAATTGTTATTATCATCTCAATTCTTATAACACACTCTCTACAATATCAACAAAGTTGCATGTATGCTAATATAGCAAAAAAAACAAGCATTGATGTCCATGCTTCTTAGCAATTTTAGTTTTAATATTGTTTTAGATCATTTTAGTCATATTAGATAAACATTATTATATTCTTTCTTCTTCTTAGATTTAAAATCTATAAGTGAAAATAAGAAATATTAGTCCATATCAATGTAAATAAAGTCAAAATGTTTTACAAGTCCTATGTAAAATAGGAAATCCGTTAACTTTGTTCTAATTTAAATAAAGTGTAACTTTTTTTTTTAATAATATAGAGTTACAATGTAGATTCTGACACACTCATAATAGTGCTCGGAATTTTCGAAATAATGTAAGAATGATCAAATTTCAATTGTTTACTCCAAGTATATGTAGACATTTCCATGCACGTCTGTTTTATCATGAATTACGTTATATGTGTTACTCTGGTGGAAAGGTGTCATTTTCACATGTTAGTGCTCCCCAAGCGTTGCTTAAAATATTTTTAGACACTTCATCAGAAGGAAGACATTTTAGGCAACATATTAGAAGTTACAATCATGTACTTTCATTTGCTTTGCTTGGTGTTCATGTTGATGAAAGCATTCTTGGAACTGGACATGGTATATATACTTTTTCGGATCAAGGGGCAATTTATCACAACATAGGAGGATTTTATCCAAAGAGGGTTCAAGGCCACATTTCTAGCAACTGTATATCTATGATAAAAAGCACAAGTTACAAAGTAGGATGTTGGAAAACCCTCAACTTCACCAAACTATGGTTTATATGTTGAAACAGATACTCCATCGATACAACCCTTTTGTATGTGTATTTAGACAACTTGCACTACATCCAAATGTTCAAGAATGTAACTTGCTCGTTAAAGAGCATCTTGCTAATAAGCCACAATATCGACTTCCAACTACACCACAAGTCATAACTGTTATTATCGATGGAGATGCAGAATCAATGACAAGTCGTAGGGATATCAACGTGGTAAGACATGATGAAAATTTAATAAAGATTCAAAAGAGACTGTGGGATACTATGATCATTACAAAAACCTTTAGAGTAAATTACACTTGCACCCCCTGTGTTTTGCTTAAATTTCACCCGATACTCCTCCATTTTTGTACCCTACAAAAAAACTCCTTAATTGTTTAGCTCACATTACACCCAGACCCCCTCCATCCTAAACACTGTTTAATAATTTAACAGAAATTAGGCACATGCTGGTTATATGACTTTTAATGAAATTTTATGTCTAAAATACCCTTATCTTCTTCCTCTAAACCTGAAAATATTTTAAGACTCTTGTTTCTTTTTGTTTTTTTATGTAATTGGATGTGAACCTACTTTGTTGGTACGTAGTGTTAACACCATTCCTTATTCTTCTTCAATTTTTTAGTTCAATTTTTTCTCTAATTGAATATGGTCATTTGCTTCAATTTTTAGTGTTTTGCTCATGCATTTGTGTTTTTAACTCCTTTATTTGAAATATTTATTTTTGATGGCAAGGTTTTCGATATAATGCTCAATCAAGAGCTGCAAGGCACATCATAATGTTTGAACTAAAAAAATTGAGTAATTCAGTTCAATTTATTTATCACTTGTCCAATTTAATCTGGGAAATTATACATTTCATTTGCTTTGATGATGTAACAGAGACACGACTATTTAAACCAGCAGGCAGTATTAAATTGTTTTGACACATTGATTTTTATTTCAAAATCAATTTTGTTGGTTAGTCACTCATGAGATGCTTCTTTAAATGGATATTGATAATAACCCAAATAGTAGACTGTAGGAGAAATGATATTTTCATTTAGGAACAAAGGCAAAATTATATTTCCCTAGGAATTTGGTTATTAGACCATTATCTTTCCTTGTGTTCTTGAAAATTCCTTACAACTAATTATTATTATACTAATAAATTGTTAATAATGTATAAAATGCAGAACTGAGTATAAAACAAGACCAAAAACATTGTCCAAAAAGGGTTGGACAGTTTGAATAGATTGATTCATAATTAGCTTAACCTCTTTTTAAATAGTTTCTTCTTAATCTCTTAAGTCACGTTGATTTGCTGGAAAAATATAACTAATCACAATACTCTTTGAAAATTTTGTCTACTGACATTTTGAAGTGTCTAAAATCTCAAATTTAGACCTTGTGCACTGTCTAATAATAAAGGTAACAACAATAATAAGGGTAACAATTTCATATTAAGTTCATAAAAGGTTGCTCCAAAAAAGTAGCAATATAGACCTTTTTACATAATCTTGTCATATAAAACCCAAAAAAAAGCCCCTGCACAATTATATATCAACTTGTTTCTCAATGTGTATATTGGTTTCACATTACAAAAAAGTATGATCATTCCCAAGTATGTCTATATCCAAAAGTGATCAATAATTCCCAAGAAACAAATAAATAGCCAATCATGCATCCTGCATCCTTGTCTTCCTTTTAGCTCTAAGTTTTTACCTTTTTTAAGGTCTTGCTCCTATATCTTCTGTAGTGTTCACTCTTCTGCTTGAAGATTCAACAAGCACCTGTGAATGTATTTGTGTTTGCTGAAATTGAAAAGAAAAAAAATCACAGGCTCATTTATACATTCATTCACAAGTTCATTCACATTTTTTATCAAAGGTAGATTTCAAAACTCATCATTTGTTCTACTAACATACATATGAATATGAACCGAATTTTGATTTTAGAAAACATCTTTAGCACATCATGATCAATCTTAAGGGAAAATTTTTTACCACTAACAGTAGAACGAAATCACAAAATAAAAGAGTGACATGGTGACAAATCTAAGTCATTAGCAATGTTGTTTACACAGTCATGTGAAAATAATAAGAATACCCACAATAACCAAGAGGGTGGTGAATTGGTTTAAACTTGGTCTTTCAAAAATTATTTATAAAATCAGAGTTAAAAGATCTTAATCACTTTTAAACCAAGAATGTCTTTAATCAATCAAATTGCTCAGCACAAGAAATCAATAGCTCAAAAACAAAACTTGTTGAGTAATGATAAAGCTTCCAAGAACAATGAACAAGATTACTTGAAGAGATAGAGATAAGAAAATCAACACAAGCAATTTATACTGGTTTACCTCTCAAGAGAAGCTACATCCAATTTCCTCTAATCAACACTAGATTAAAGTTCTACTATTATAAAATTCTGTTCTTACAAGCTTTACAACAAAGTCTCTTTATCAACCCTTGATAAAGAATAGAAATCTAAAACCCTATTAGACTCCTAATGATTAAGAACAAGAGAACACTAATCTAGAACAAGCTTCAAAGAACCCTTTACAATAGCATCAAATAACAGAAATTACAAAAATGAAATTACACTCAAAGATTAAGGAGAGAAACAACCTGATGGTTCAATGAATATGAATGCATATGAGTTACCAATCAAGGTTTCATGCAGAAACAGATTTTCAAAACATGCTCTCCTTTATTCTTTAGAAATATCTTGCCCAAGAAATCATACAATACCCATTAGGATTAAAGAGTTGGACAAGAAGTAAGTAAACCCAGAAAATCACTTAAGAACTTTGTGAAGGCTTGTGTGTACTCAGAAATTTCGAAGTATTCAAATTATGTTTCAAGCCAAGCCTTCTTTCTATTTATAACAGAGTTTTGTAACAACCTGTAATGGATTAAAAGCGCTCAATAATCGATTAAAACGAGTCATGTAATCAATTAAATTACCACTTAATCGATTAAAGTATTTAAGGCTGATTTCTGGGTTTCACAACAAACAAGATAATTAATTAAACTGAGTTGTAATCGATTATCGTAGTGAAGTTTTATAACAGAAGCCTCTTGTGTAATCGATTACAATAATTGGTAATCGATTAAGGTAGAGAAACAAGCTTTTTCAAAATAGCCTATATAATCGATTACGAATGATGGTAATCGATTAAATTAGTGAAAACATGTTTTTCAAGATAGCTTGTGTAGTCGATTACAGTAAATGGTAATCGATTAAAGCAGAAATGCATTATTTTTGGTTTACACTATGTAATCGATTACAAGTTGTTGGTAATCGATTAATATATTCATTAAAGCTTTTCCAATTTTAAATACAAGCCAAATAATCGATTAATCCGTGATGTAATCGATTAAACTGTTCATCAAAGTTTTTCCAGTTTTGAACATGAACTAAATAATCGATTAATCTTCTGGGTAATCGATTAAAACAGTGAAATTACATTTTTCTAAAAACATTACCCATTTAGATCTTTTTCAAAATAGCTTTGATTCTTTGATGAAAACTCTTAAGCATGTAAATGATTATATGCATGCAAATGCAAGGATCAATAGATTTGCTTCTTATACACTTCAATTTGGATTTTAATCTTCAAGGCATGTGAAAAGCTCAAAACATTCTTCTAAGTCAAAAGCTTCAATCTTCTTGTTGCTCCCCCTATATCCAACATCATGTTCATCGAACATTTCAAACTTATCAGGATCAACATTGCATATTTCACTTGGTTCGCCCCGTTGGTCCGTAAAGTGGAACAAAATATTCAGGTTGGCTGGTTCAGGATCCATGTATTCAAGTTCATCCATTGTGTTCCTGTGGTCCCAAACATCAATAATATTTTAATCAACAATAATAAACAAATGATTGGCAGTTCATTCATTGTATTTCCTGTGGTCCCAAACATCAACACTATTTTAATCAATAATAATAAACAAATGATTTTAAAAATCATAAGTGGTCTCAAACTGGTCCCCATTGAAACTCCATTCAGATATAGACAACAATAAACAATCAAAATTAAATAAATAATCTTAAAAAGTAACCTATATACAAGTTCCAGTGGTCACTTACAAACAAAACCCTAGTGTGAACAGAAATTGTGGAACAGGAAGAGAAACAAAGGTGCACGTGAACATTGAAGAGAAAAACAAACAAAGGTGCTCCTGAACGTTGAAAACTGGAAGAGGAACAGTGGTAAACTCGTGAACTGGAAGAGGAACGGTGAAGAACTCGCAAACGGTGAAGAGGAATGAAACGTTGACGTCGTGAGAGTAAGAGAAACTCACACCTCCTGGACGCTGAAGAAGAACTTGACAACAAGAGGAAGAGGAACAATACTCACGGTGAAGAGGAATGGAACGTGAACCCTAAATTCTGAAACTATTTGCGAGGGGATAATTTAGGTTTTACAATTAAAATGTAAGGGCAATTTTGTCTGCTCACATATTTCAATTGCGTTAGTTAACAGCGTTAACAAAGGGAGGTAAAAGTAATGTGTGAAAATAATATTAACACACACAATAACCAAGAGGGGGGGTGAATTGGTTAAAACTAGTCCTTTTAAAAATCTTTAAAGAATCAGAGTAATAGAATCGTATCACAATAAAACCAAAAATGTTTCAATCAATGAAACTACTCAGCTCAAGGAAACAATTGCTAAAACCTTCACTTGTTAAGTAATAAGATTTCACCAAAGAATCACAGATTAAGATAGCAAGATGAGATTAAAGAAAGTAATCAACACAAGAACATATACTATTACACTTCTCAACAAGAAAAGCTACATTTAGTTTCTTCTAACCAAAACTTGATTAGAGTTCTAGTATTCACAAAATTTAGTTCTTACAAGCTTACAACAATCACCCTTAATCAACCCTAGATTAAGAACACAAATCTAAAACCTTTTTAGACTCCTAGTGATCAAGACATAGAGAAATTCTTCTCTATTCTTCCCTCTAGAGAACCCTACTCTAGACAAGCCTTAAGAATTCTATTGTAATAACAACAAACACTTAGAAAATTCTAAAAATGAATTTACAAACAAAGTTATTAGAGAGGCAACCTGGTGACCCAATGAATATGAATGAATATGGTTTACCAATCGAGTTTGAAATGAAAACAAGTTTTAGAGCTTCCTCTCCAAATACTGCTTAAAAATCTTGTCCAAGAAGAAATCTTTCAATGCAACATGAAAATTTAGAATTTGTGGGACAAGAACATTAGAACTCAAAATATCATTTCTCACTTCAGAAGGCTTTTGAAAACTTATGAAAATTTGCAATGTAGTGATCTATGTTTTTCAAAAGACCCAACAACTATTTATAATAAACTATTGTAACTGAATGTAATCGATTAAATCATTGATGTAATAGATTAAAACCACTAATGTAATCGATTAAAAACTACTTCAATATATTAAAATGTTCTTGAAATTTCTGGAAAAGATATATGAGTAAAGCAATCGATTAAATCATCATGTAATCGATTAACACAGAATGTCTTGTTTTCCAAAATGCTCCAAGTAATCGATTACCGTAAATCATAATCGATTATGACAGGAAGACATTTATGTGACTTTCCGAAGTGTAATCGATTACTATTCTATTGTAATCGATTAAAGTGTTCTTGAATCTTTATGAAAAAGATTCATGAGCAATGTAATCGATTATCACAGGAAGTCATGTTTCAAAAATAAGTCAAGTAATCGATTACCACAAATCATAATCGATTATCACAAGAAGACTTCAACTGTGATTTGTGAAGAGTAACCGATTACTATATAGTTGTATTCGATTAATGTGTTCTTCAAAGCTTAAGTAATAGATTACCATTAGCTAGTAATCGATTAAAGCAGTACGAAATTGTTTTTCCAAAACATGCTTTGAACACTTTGGCTTTTTCAATGCAATCATGAATACTTTAAAATCTTGTTCACAAAACATATGCTTTTTGTAAAACCATGAATGCAAGCCAATAAATGATGTTTATGCAAATGCAAAAGATCATAGGATGAAAATCTTTATCCATCTTAGAATTACATATGCCTTCAATTGAATGGCATGCAAAAGCTAAAACTTTTCCTTAACTAAGATCCCCAGCATCTTGATCCTCTTCAAGTTCCCCCTGTTTCTAACAATGTGCAAAAAGCGAGGGATATCGGATGAAATTTGAGCAAAACACATGGGGTGAGAGTGTAGTTTACTCTAACCTTTATTGTTGTCTTTTCAGACATATAGTTGTCCTCAATACAAAAAATTATAATGTACAAAATATCTCAAGTCGTGAATATTATAGCTATATGCTTCAGGTAAATAACACTATTTTGTACAATATTGTAACAATATATTTGTAAAAAATATAATATGAAATTCTAAGTGATAAATTTGTTCGTTATAAATTCATCTAAATGATCAATCCACGTTGTTATGAGCAGGTTGACTTTACAACAAAATGTTGTAGACAACTGTGTCAGGATTGAAGTAAGGAGGTTAAGGTGGATTTGAAATCATTAGAATAATATTTGTGCTGAAGTTTATCAAGGCCTACAAGATGATTTGCATGTAGGAGGAAATATTGCAAGTTACTATTATATTAAAATTATTATACAACATACTTTCATTGTGATTATATAAAAAAATCAATTACATCAATTAACATCTACACGTTCAATTTGCGATTGTAGAAAAATATCGGACAAAGAACGATATTACCGTCATCATTTATTGGTAGTCGTTGAGACTTGACACAACGTTATGAAGATGATATGACTATTGTTCTTCATGATGGTAAACTTGATATTTTTCTTACAATGACATGTAATTCTTCTTGAAATAAAATATCCTCCGAACTTGCCACTCATTAAACACTACAAGATTGTCCTAACTTGCTAACAAGAATCTTTTGAGCAAAATTTGAGAAACTAAAGGATGATGTCATTAATAAAGGTATCCTTTTGAAGGATAAAAGTTACATGTATGTGACAATATTTTCAGAAACACAAACTACCTTATGTACACATGCTACTGATCTGAGGAAATAATGACAAATTATGAGATCCACAAGAGTATGATAACATGGTGAGGACAGAAATAACAAAAACTAAAAAGGAACCATAGTTACATGAGGTTGTACTAAAACATATGATACATGGATCTTGCGGAACAGTAAATCCAAAATCTCCATGTACAAAGAACGGTAAATGCAAAAAAAGGTATCCTAAACAATTCTGAGAAGAGGCATGCCAAGGTAATGACTCATATATGGAGTATAGAAGACGATTTGGGAAATCAATACTTGTAAATAGAAATATGGTTGTTGATAATAGATATGTGGTTCCTTACAAGCTTTTGTTGTTATTGAAGTATGATTGTAGCATTAAAAGCATTAAATATTTGTATAAATATGTCTAGAAAAGCCATGATCGAATAGCAATGGAGGTTCACAGACGATCATATGTAGATGAGGTTCAACAATATATTGATGCAAATGGATGTTGTAACACCTCGTAGGCCTCTGGTGTATTATCATTAATAATACCAGATTAGCGCTTAAAACATCAGTTAAAAACTTACCGGAAGCATAGAATCGCTTTTCTTGATTTCATTATGTATGGAATGGAACACATCACAAATAATACATATATCAGAATAATAAACACCCCTGCTGATCCAGTTTTCCATACAATAATGAAATCAAGAAAAGCGATTCTATGCTTCCGCTAAGTTTTTAACTGATGTTTTAAGCGCTAATCTGATATTATTAATGATAATACACCGGAGGCCTACGGAGTGTTACATTTAATGGTATCAGAGCGGTTTCTTGATAAGAACAGTTAATGATATGATATGAGTATTTCCTCCTGAGTATATTGTGATGCATATGTTTATCTGCCTATATTATTGTATGGAAAACTAGATCAACAGGGGTGTTTATATTTCTGATGTGTGTATTATTGGTGATTCGTTCCATTCCATACATAATGAAATCAAGAAAAGCGATTCTATGCTTCTGCTAAGTTTTTAACTGATGTTTTAAGCGCTAATCTGGTATTATTAATGATAATACACCGGAGGCCTACGGGGTGTTACAGATGTGTGCTCCAAAAGCTTTGTGGAAGATATTTAGATTTACCCTTTACATGATATATTTGTGTCTTGAGAGATTACAAATCCAATTACCACATCATCATCAAGTAAGATTCTATAGACATAAAGAATCACTAATGTACCGAATGATAATCGTAACTCCAAAACCATGTTGACACAATTGTTTGCTCTAAATTGTAAAGATCTACAAGCTAGGAACTATTTATATAGAGTGATTCTGGAGCATTATTCTTGGCACAAAAGGGATAAGGAATGGCACCAAAGAAGGTCAAACAAGAAAGTTGTTAGTAGGATCTATACAGTATCTCCTTCAGAAGGGAAGAAATTCTAACGTGTTTTGTTATCTCATATAAGAGGTCCAACCAGTTGGGAATACCTACTTTCACCTGTTGAAACATGTTTGCCCACATTCAAAATAGCGGTTAAGCATTGGGGCTTTTTAGAAAGTGACAATAGTGAATACTTAGTTGACGCATCAACTCTACGAATGCCTTATGCTTTAAGGAGGTTGTATGTCACTATATTAATTTTTTGTGAACCAACTAATGTTAGGGCTCTCTAGGATGAGTTTTACATCTACATGGTAAAAGATTTTCCTTCAACAAGCACGACCATGGGATCAACCTTGACTAATATGTTATTGAAGAATTTGAATGGTCTTCTGATTCAACATGAAGAACAAATCACAAATTATGATTTTCCAGCAGTATCACTGTCGGACACGGAAAAAATTTAATTCCAAGGGTTATACAAGAGGAGTTATTGGTCCAAGTGCCCAATTAAGATGTGGAATGTGCATGAAAGTTAAATAACAACCAATTAAGTGCTTTAATGCCACTATGGGTGTTATCCACCATAAACAAAGTCAAGTTTTCTTTGTGGATGGTCCAGGAGGAACAAGTAAAGCATTCCTCTATCGCACTTAAATTGCAAATTTAAGAAGTGAAGGTCAAATTGTCTTAGCAACTGCCTCATCTGGGATAGCTACGACACTATTACTTGGGGGTTGGACTGCATATTCTCGATTTAAGATACCTATCGATGTAGAGGTAGATTCATTTTTCTCAATAAGTAAACAATATGATCTTGCAAAGCTAATTAGAGAAACAACAACAATAATGTTGGATAAAGCACCCATGACAAATAGATATGCTTTGGAAGCATTAGATCGTTAATTAAAGGATATTCTAAATTGTGATGCTCCATTTGGGGGGAAAGTGATGGTATTATGAGGGCATTTTGTGAAGTGCATCTTGTTGTTCAAAAAGGTACTAAGGCACAAATGATTTTTACATGTATTGTTATGTCTCTTTTATGGGCTATCACAAAGGTCCTACATTTGCGACAAAACATGTGATTATTGCAAGGTCATAATTTTGTAGAATATCTCATACACATTGGAGATGGTATTGAACCTACTAAGCATGGTGATATGGTCAAATGCCCTACTAACTTGCAATAACATGGGAAGGACAAAGTTCAGTACAAAACTTATAGAAGGAACATTTCCGCAATTAGAATCTCATACATGGATTCATCTTATATGATACAAATAGCCATATTGACACCAAAAAATAAGGATGTTCAAAAAATTAATGACATAATTATCAGTCATTTCCTTGGAGAAAAGCATAATTTGTTATCATTTGATGAGGTCGAAGGAGACACACACAACTTATATCAACAGGAGTACTTGCACTCCGTTGCTCCAGGTAGTTTGTCTCCACATATTTTAAAGGTTAAAAAAGGTGCAGTCTTGATGTTGTTGCAAAACACTAACCCTAAATCCAGTCTGTTTAATGGGACAAGACTACTATGTCTTGGATTTGTTATGTACATGTTGGATGTTGAAATCCTAATAGGCCACCATGTTGGGAGAAGAGCTTTTGTGCCTAAAATTAGACATAGGATAACAAAGAGTGTGGGACTTTCCTTTGTTCTTCTTAGGAAGTAGTTTCCTGTAAGACTAAGTTTTGCAATTACTATTAATAAGTTATAAGGACAGACCATACCCAATGTTAAAATTTATCTTCCACGACATGTTTTTAACCATGGTCAGTTATATGTTGCTTTGTCAAGAAGTGTTTCTCAAGCTTTTACAAAATCCTTATTAAAGAAGGCCAACTTGAAGAGGATGATGAAAACTTCACAAAAAATGTTTTTAAAGAAATTTTATTATCTCAAACTTAGGTATTGCCTGTTTCCATAATAGTATTAATTGATATACTTATTTATTTATTTTATTATTGGAATATAAATTGGTAAGAATATTAATAGACAAAAACAAAATTGCAGTGATTATGTATATTTTTGTTGGTTTTAAAGGTAGATTTAGATTCAAGGATATCTTTCAATTATACAAAGAGTTGGAAACAAAACATTTGGGCATGTACTTTGACAAACAGGTAAGTGGTAAAATATATGCTTATTTCTTTTTTTTAACAAATATTCCATAGAATTAGTTATACTTTATAGCAGGAAAAAATGAAAAGCTATGGAATATTTAGAAGGACGAGTATTCACTTGGAACAATTTGCCTAATTGACAACAAGATTAGATCAATTTTTTTACTAACAATCTTATTATTATGTCATTTTCCATCTATCAATTGCATTTTTATTTTTCTTTAGCACACAGGTTCACCTCTAAAAATTTATTCTATTGGGTGGGGTTCTACGGTGACAACAGATAAAACTCAACTTTGAAAAATAGTAAAAAGAGAATTATTGTCTCAAATGATAGAAAGATAATATAGTGAGATTAATTTTAAATATTTATGTACTCTAATTCACTACGTGCATATATTTAATTTTAATTTTCTCAGTTCTAATCAATTCTAACTTAAGGGTTTCTTCTTTATATTAGGAGATTTGAAAATGCAATATCAAGTGATACGTGTTATATTAAAAAGTTTCAAGCAAAATAGAATGTCTCAATTCTTGAGGTTGTAATTAGTTCTTTAATTAACTACTTTTAAATTACATGAAAATTATCACTCAACATATACATGACATTGTGTGACCTATTTTGTAGTTTTTCAAAAGGAAGAAACTATGGTTGATGTGTTCTATAAAGAATTAAGAAAAATCATTCAAAGGTAAATAATTATTCAAATTTAATATCATTGATTCATTAATATGTTTTCTTACATGTTAACTAAAAATAATGATAAAATTGACATTTCTTTACAAAAATTGTCATGAAATGCATGCATTGTTTAGTTTGTCAATTAAGGAAGATATATGATTCACAATTATTGTAGTATTATACATAAATAGTATTTTTCATTTGACTTTTATGAATGCAATATTTTGTAACTTTTTTGCTCTATATATAATTCTATTGATTTATACTACTGCAACACACATTAATGCACAGTACGATAAATTGAAATAAAAAAATGCGATAAGAAAATAGAAATGCAGACACACAGGCGCGATAGCGTATATGTTTATGCAAGTATTTATATACATGTAAATGAAGAAGAAAAATGTGGCATGCTTTCATGCATTAGCAACCTTCATACCCGTGATATTATAAGGTGGATGTAGAAACAACCAAAGAGAACCTATTATTAGTAATTATTAAGAAGATCTAATATAACACTTCTTTGCCTTTTCCTTGATTCATCCTAATAAGTGAATGAATGATTTTAAGGTTGGCTCTGCTGCTAAATGGGGCCATAGAAAAATTGGTTGGTTACTTCCTATATTTGCATAAAACTCATCCATTGAGGCAAAATTCTCCGAGAATGTGAATTTTTCCAAATGTTGTTGAAGTTATCTAGCAACCTTGATGGTAGATGGATGGACAAAACCATAGTGAATCAATTTGGTTGCTGCACTCAAAAAATTGAAGTTTATAAGTAAAGTTCGAACTCTTAGTGCCATTAGATTCATAAATGAGAATATGGGGTGTATAAGTTATTTGTAGGGCCTAGACAAAAAAATTTGCATAGTATATTGTGTTGAAGTCCAATGAAAATTCTTAAAAACTCTCTTCATTCTTCTTCTAAGAAATATATTTTGATTCATAAGGGATAAAACAATTACGCCATGTTTCAAGAATAACGTAGTAGTACTGAAAACACAAGAGATGTGGAGTGATATGAACCTCAAACCATTATGAGAAAAATAAGGGGAAAGGACCATTAGTATCAGACCTATTTGCTGCAGCAAGTCAGGGGCCAAAGAAACCCATAGATTGCAAAGGTTCAACCAAGAAAAAAAAACCACATGCTTATTAATTTATTATACAATTTGAATATTATTTTAACTAAAAATATTCACATTCATAGAGAGAAAATATTTTCCATAAAAAAGGTACTTTAAGGATGTAATCCTTTGCCTTGTTTATTATATAGAAAGAGATAGAATAAGTCATAAATACTCTAAAGATGTATTTTTAATAACAATTAAATTTTTATTCTACTTATTTGCTTATTTAAATGAGCTATAAAATGACTATAGTTGTATTTTTAAAGTATTAACTAGAAGCCACAAGAAAAAGTGGCAAACACACATATACATATGTAACATGGAGGGATTTTCAATTCCAAGCACATTGCATCAATTATTGGATGTCCAATTTACCAATTTTGACTATTTGACTGGTTTAGCAAAGCTGAATTTGACTTCATAGACTATGCAAAAGATATGAGCAAATTGCTTCTAGATTCTATATTTAGAACTTCTTTGGGTAAAACAACATAATGTTAAATACTATTCAACTTGAATGTTTTTTTTTTAAATATAACAAACAAAATAAATAGATGTCAGGTTGTATCATTAGTGAAAAAAGTCTAGAATAACTCTTAATATTTTATGGTATAATATTGTTGCTGTCATATTAAAAAAAATTGGTAACTCATATACACTCAACTTAGGAAATTCATAGACACAAAAATTATGAAGCTTGTGGGCCAAGAAATATAAATTAGAAAGCCTTTTTATTGTATTAATCTTTTTCTCTCTTGTAAGTTGCTAATGTTTCTAGTTGGCTATCAAAAGTTTCAATTATCACAAGGAAATCATGCAACATGAATGCTAGGAAAATAATCAAATAAAATAAGGTATTGCTCTGTGAAGCCAAAGTTCACTTTTAGTTAAGCTTGCCTGGGCATATAATTGCTCTTCAAACATAGTAACATCACAAGGCCCTGATGTGGAAGCCGAACCATGGTGATTGTTAGAATCATAACTTGATCTATGTGCTTCAAAGCCTCCATTCATATGATAATCTACAGGATTTTCATGTGGGTTAATCTCTATTGTTTGTTGACACTTCAAATTGTTCAGTAAATTAAAATTGTATTGAAAACATGGAAACTGCCCATTCAATTGGAGTCTCATAGGGGCAATATTGCTCATGTCACTATGGATCCCATTTTCTTGTGTTGAGTTTGACATATCAGTTTTGATACTTGAGCCAAGGTAACTGCCATAACTCCCAAAAGATGAACTTACAAATCCCTCTACATCTCTGAGAATAAGACAAATAAAATGTTACAAATATGTAACCCCAAAGATCAATTCAATAGCTATAAACCATCATCATCAATTATTGTGTATCCCTATATAAATTCATATGCAGAAGAAAACAAGGTGTTGATATTTTGGATTAAAACATTGTTCTGATTAGATTATTGAGTTTGATACCATAAGATAATCACTTTACATCCTTGCAATAAAATATTCTTCAATAATGATTAATAACAAACATAAATAGGTTTAGCAAACTGATATGAATGTCTAATAAAAAAATTAAGCATTAAATATAAATCTACTTTAGAAAAGTTTTAGTATTCTACTAGTGGTTGAAATTTATTGAAAATTATAATTTTTAGTGAAATTTACTTCTCATTAAACGAGTCTCTCCCTTAATTTTGTAATTTTCAATAAACATCAACCAATAAGATGATGTGTGGTAGAAAGTATGTTTCTTGCACTCCTCTTAGAAAAATAACTCACTTGTGAAGAAACATGTTTGAGTCCTCAGGTAGAACTATATTTTGACCGTTGTCATTGGCAATCCATGACAGAGGTTGGAGTTGTTGTTGTGCAGACATATTGAAGGGAATATTCATCTTATTGAACTGGGAGATAAAAATAATTTAGGCTAATATTTTTTGTCTATAACATTAAAACCAATTTTGGAAAAAAGTAAATTATCGCCTAATTTTTTTTACCTACTTATTGCATTGCAACGAAACAAGTTGTTGATGCTTTTCTATATTTTCCTGCCACATCAAGCTTAAAATTTAGACATGAAAAACAATGAAAAGCTTATAAAGAATTTGAGGATGAAATATAATGTTTTGGTTCAACAAAAAAACATTTATTATTAAGTTTTATAAACTTTTTAGGGATCTAAATTGAAAAACATATTTATACTACTTCTATTTGTGCACTTTTATTTGGTTTGCCCTATTCTCTTAGTTTGATGAAATTGTTATGGATATTTTATTGACAACTATAAGGGTTGAAATTGTATGTTTTCCCTGATTCTTTGATCCTTTCAGCCAATTTATCCAGGTAAACAAGACAACAAATAAATAAAAGAAAAAATTTCTTAGTATTAATCAAAAATAGACCATAAAGAAAATTATTTATTACCTTAGAACCATAATGATAAACTTAACTCATAAAAGTATCTTTGGAAGAGAAGAACGAGTATGTGATAATACAATGTATACCTTACGGGTTTGAATTTGATCAAGTGACTTCCTAAGCGAATTTTCCATCTATCCTAGTTGATCCACACTGCTTATTTTATCAAATTATGTCCAGTGATTGTATAACCTAATAATAATTAAGGAGTTTAATAGAAAAATGTTTGAAGTCAACTAACTTACATACATGGTAGTTTTCAATTAGATGACATTGTAAAAATGTTTTACATGGTCATATATTGATTCATAATGAGCTTAATAAGCATACAATGCCGATATAAAAGTTTTTACACAATCAACTAATAAAAATAATCATTGATGTCACTTTTAAGGTAGTTATTATTATTGTCAACCAACTTATCGGGCATATGTCATTTAGTCACAAAAAGTTTAATGGGCATGCAGTGTTTGCGTAAAAATTTTCAGTTTATCGACTAGTCAAAAATCATTTTTGCATGACTTCTCAAATAGTTATTATTAAAGCAAAGCAACTTATTGTGAATGATAGTTTGTTTGAAATTTAGATGACATAAAAAAGTCTTACAGTATCAGTGCACATATTATTTATTTATAAAGAGTTTAATAGGTATGCATTACTAGTGTAATCAATAAATTAGTAATCATCTTTGGTATGTCTTTTAAGGTTATAATAATAGTCAACCAATTTACAACACATGGTGATTTGTAATTGGCTTAAATTGTTATTATATATATTAATTATATATAAAGAGTTCAATAGACACCTATATTAAATATAAAAGTTTTACATTATCAACCAATTAGAAATCATCCTTAGCATGACTTTTAAGGTAATTATTTAATTTGTAAGAATAACGTGCAGTTACAACCAAAGGATAGCCATCAGTTTATGAAAATATAGCTTAAGAAGACAATATTCACCTTAATCTCTTATGAGTTTCAAAAATTTGAGTTTGTAATAGCTTGGCTTGATTACTCAAATCCTGACCAATGTCAGTTAGTGATTTATAACAACGACCCCATAAATGAACAAAGTAACTAGGGATTTAATTGTGTGGGTACCTCAATAGTTTGACTACTGTAACAAACAAATAAAAAGAATGTTTCAGTGTTTAAACTTATATAAATAACCAAATCCTTTAAAAGAACAATAATTGAAATAGTGCAAGAATGACATACCTTGTACCCAGAAATTCTTTTACATTTACATCATGATGATAACTTCTTAAATTTTTTCTTTAGTGCCTAAATTCTCAAATGAACTCAACTCATTAATAAGAAGCATGATAATTTTAACCCTAAATGCTTTCAAAAAGAGAAAAAGAACCATGAATATCACGGTATGGGTTATGGACACTGAGTTTCAAGAAAATACTTACTTCAAGAGTATTTAATTTCCTGTTGCAATTGATTGGAAAAAACTTTGTTAAATTATTATATTGCTAGGAGAAAATACATTATACGAATATGTGCGTGTGAAAGGATTTTAATTTCACCTTTTTGCCCTTTCCCGAGGAGTTAGTTGACCAAACTTCGCAATAACTTCCTCAAAGTTACTAAATCCATCAAAGAGGGAGAATGAATAATTAGAAAGTTGATAAGGTTATAAAATATCAATATATAATTTTTCCAATAACAGATCATAAATAAGGACAACAAAAATAAAAAGTTTAAGCAAACTTAAAAACTTTACACTATTAACCAATTAGAAGTTATCTTATATATAACTTTTAAAGTAATTAATATAAAAATTAATAACTTTATTATATCTAACAATTTATGATTAGATAACAATGTAATTTTTTTTATATTACCAATGCATTCTCATTAAATTTATGAGTTTAATTGTCAAACATTCTCAATAACTATTTATATATTGTCAACCGATAATAAATTATCATTGTGATGACCTTTAAAGAAGTTATTATGAAATAAAAAACTAAATTAACTATATATGATTATCTATGATTAAATATAAATTTAATTATTCCATATAGTATTATACTATATTTCTAAATGCATATAACTATGATAGATATGTTTACACTTATTATATAAAGTTATTGGTTCAAAGCACATGATAACTATTATTGTTTGTCTAAGTTATAAAAAAATAATTAAAAGCTAAAAGCAAAGTCCAAAAATAATTTTATTTGAAAGTGTTCTCAATGTTTCGGTCCATTTAATATCAGATTTCCATGAAGTCAACCCAAATTCTTTAGTTTTTAACCTAGGGTTCAAAGCTTCAAATTTCCAATCCAACCTTAGAACATTTTGGGAAGAATTGAAAAAACTAGAGTAAATCAAATTATTTAAATCACATAACTCCTTCACAACTTAAAAACTAAAATTTTTTGATTGATTATAAAATTTCTTAGAATTCCTCTCAATTTTACCACATAAAGCAGTAAATTAATTAAAAAAACATTTTTAAATATCTACACAAATAGGTAGTTTTTGTTAATACTTTTCTTATGGCCCAAATTTCCTACTACACAATTTAAGATAGCCAAACTATTACTAAACACATTAGATGTCAAGACAACAATGTTGTGTGTTTTAAGCAAACTTTGAGAAGGCCTATGATTCAGATAAATGAGAATTCCTCATATACATGCTACATAGAATGAGTTTCTACGAAACTTGGATCATGTGAGTTATCAAGTTAGTATTAACATATATTCCTTTGTACTTTTTATCTTTCTTTGGAGCTTCAAAAAATGTGTTGCTTATTCTAAACAAATTACAAAGGTGTTTTCTTGGGGGGTGAGTTGGGTGTGTTAGGATAAAGTGTGTTCTCCTGTGAAAAAGGTGGATTGGGTAAAAAAATTCTTTTGTTATTTAGTAAAGCTATGTTAGGAAAGTGGATTTGGAGATTGAAATTCGAGAAAGAGAGTTTATGGGGAAGTGCCTTAGAAGGTAAATAGGATGTTTTAAATTTAAATGGTTGCTTACTATGGGAGTTTGACATTGGGAGGATCTCAATGGTGGTGTGATTTAATTAAAACCTGTGAGATAAAGCATGGGGATTTCACAAAAATCATTTCAAGAGTTTTGGGAAACAGAGGTTCAATGAGATTTTTGCATGCTAGATGGACTAGTCGCTTTACTTTGTCTACAAAATATGAGAGATTATATGCTAAATTTGAAAGAAAAAAAACAAGCAACCAATGCAAAGATGGAGGGGTGGAGGAGAGATGAGTGATGTTGACAACAATGTTAGAGGAAGGGCTATTTTTGTGGGAGAATAAGTTGGTAACTCATATGTGAGATGACATAGGTAATCATGGACCAACAAAGAAAAAATAGATGATTGGGCTTGACACAACAATTCAAAGCATAACAGTGGTAAAGCATGTCTATGATATGTTACACAATTATGGAAGGTAAATGGGGCAAAGTTCTTTAAAATGCTTTGGCATTTACTTGCACCGTAAAAAATAAAAACTTTTGAATGAAGGTTAACCTTAAACGTGATTCAAACTAAGGAAAATTTGATCAAAAGGCAAATTATAACATCATGTAGCAACTCCAATTATGTTTTATGTAACAACCAATCGAAAACTGCTACCCACCTATTATAGGAATAAGGATGTGAAAGGTTGGTGGGTGGTGTGGCTACTAAGTTTGGTCCATATGGACACATCAAAATCACATTTTGTTTTGTAATAAGACCATTGACTTTGAGGCTTCTTAGTTGTTATGTATGGTGGAAAGTTGCAAGGGCATTGGTTGGAATAAATGTTTTATAATGTGTATTATTGTTCTGGTTTGTTTTAAGCACATCTTGTGATAAAGAAAATCCAAACTTACTAATGAAATATTATATTTTGTTGTAAAAAAAAAAAGCATTCATATAATTGGGTGCTCTAGTAGTACATAACTATGAATGTAACTATATATGATATGATGACACAACTTGAATGGTAGACTTTACCTACACCTCCCCCTACATAATGAAGGCTTTCCATGTGGTGCAAACATAAGGAGTATAATATCTATATCACACAGTATAGATAATTCAGCAACTTTTTTCATAATTCCATTTTTTCTTTTAGCATATGTTGCTTGGCGGCCATTAGTGTTCTCCAACCTCTTCATCTTTAGCTTTACCCTGCCCATCCTACACATTACATATACATAGTTAAATACCACAATAAAATTAATTATCCCTCTCACTGTTTACAAAAAGATTTTTTTCATGCTAGAGAACACCCATATAAGGTTTCTTGAGTCTCTCTTTGACTTTAGGACTCTACGATTGATACTTTCTAGCATGAAAAAAAACCCAAAATAATCCTCCTAGAAGAACTTGCATTGCATGTTTCTAGATAAAAAGTTCAGCACATCCCATATTGCAAAATAATGTTCATCTTGACACATACACACATGCACTTGTCCCATATAGATTGAAATGGATTATGGATATTCGTCATCTCACATTACAAAACCAATGGAACCTAAATGCTAATAATAATAGTAGTAGTAGTAGTAATACAAGAAACAAAATGGCCAACAATAACATGTAGTTTCATTATTCGTATACTTTTTTATCAATGTTTTGAGTGTTGAAAAGGTGAAAGGAAGAATGTGAAAATTTTAGAAAAAGTTAACAAGAGAAAAAATAGAGGGAAGGATATAGAAACTCACACAAACAATGAAGTTCAATATAATAATTTAATTAATAAGATTCAAAAACCAAGCATGTAGAATGGGGAAGGGATGGGTTGGTTGTCAATGGTAATGGCAATGGAAGTTTCAGAGAAAGGGACGGAAGGAGGAAGGGAGAGAGAGAGAGAGAGAACTTACATATAGATTACTTTAACAGATTTGGGTGATCGAAAAAATCGGTCATTGAGGCATGCGAGAGAATCGGGAGTTGAAGAGCGTTATAGATTTTGTTTCATTTTCACACCAACAATTACAAAACAAAAACAACACAAACCATCATCATTTTCATTCACTTCGTGACTTGTGTTACTTTTTTCCTCTTAACCTCTATGAATCATGCAAAATACTTTGCAAGTTTATATCTTCTTCGTACCATACGAAAACCATGAATTTTATACAATAAATAAATACATCCTTGGGACTTGAATTAAAAATTTATCCTTATATTTTTACCCAATTTAATTTCAATTTGACAATTTTCATTTTTGGATTCAAGTCTATTAAATTTGAATTTATTTTCAGTTTTTTCATAAAAAAAAATTATCATTAATGTATGAGAAATATCATGTTTTTTTTATAATATTAAGATCAAATACTATTAGGATTTTCATATTTATGTATATGTAGATTTCTAAGACTTTATTTTATATTTTTTTGTTTACTTAACTAACTCTTTGTTTATTTATGTATTTGCATATGAGTTGCAGTTATGAATTTCACTACAAAAAAAGCGCTTATTTCCGACAGAGTATTTTCGAAGGAAAATATTTCGTCGGTTACTCATCATTTTATATATTTATATATATAAAAATATAAGAAGGAAATTTGGAAACCTAATATTAACTTCTCACTTCTCAACATCCCTTTTAGCGTCTCTCTCACACCACTCACTCTTGAACCCACCATCAACGTGCAGTGCAGTCCTTGGAGCCTTTGCAACCATCAATTCTCAGGTAAACACTACATATATATTCCTGCCTTTCACAATTTTTCTTCAACACTCTCGTTGTCATTTTCGTCAGCTTTTTCTTCTTTGTTCTGCTGGAAAAAAAGTACCCTACTTGTGAAAGGGAATTTACAACTTAATCAGAAGCTGGGTTTTGCTACCCTTGTCCAAATTCCATGGGTTTCTACTTCTTTAATTGTTTTCCTTTACTGAATTTCACATCAGTGTTTAGATAGATGGTTTCTGACGATTCAATTTTTTGTGTAAATGTATGAATCCTCTTTCCTACACCGTTAAGATTACTGCCATATTTTTCGTTTTAGCACACCAACTGTTTGATGAAATATTGCACTAAATAGTGAAATTGCAGGAAGCTCTATACACCTTTAAAAGCATTGCTCAAAGGCTTAGACATACCACCAAGTAAGAGGAACTAGTTAAATTCGAATTTGTTCTTGTTTGCTGTCAAATTTGATAGCAAAAGAGTTATCTTGCTTAAGTTCATATGTGCAGGTCCAGAAGTATTAGGCTTTGATATTTAATGAAATTTTAGCTCTGGAACCCCCCTTTTTAATCTCACCGGTCTCATAATTTTCTGGATTATATAGAATATTTGTTGAATATTTCCGCTAGATAGGTTGCAGAACTTTTTATGCAAACCTGTTTTGGCATTAATACTGTTTTGGCTTAGGTACCTCTGGAACCACACCTCTGTAATGGTTCCAGCTATTACAGTTTTTGTTGATTACAATTTATTAATTATGGTAATTGAATTCTGCAGGTGGTTGGTGTTCTTGTCACTCTGAATGGAGATGTTAAAAACCAATTTGTAGAAACCAATGTTGGTTTTGATACAATTTATAAGGTATTTGTCCTGCAATGATTGGATTTATAATTTAAATATTATCCTTTGTCTTAACATATGATGAAGCTCAAAATATTTTCTCTTCTAAATGCTTTATATAGAAATCGTGATATTATGAAGCTGGTAATCCTGACATTGTATCACCTATTATGAAAACCAATAATGGCCAATTTATCTTAAATATGATAGGTTAGTGTAACACCCCGTGTGTATCCGGTGTATTAACATTATTATCATATCAGAATAGCACAAAATAAATTGCGGAAGCAGATATGAATCGTATTTCTTGATACATTATGTATGGTATAAACACCTAAGCACAATTAAAATCACAAATACAACTACATCTAGCCCTTATTGATCCAGACAACAAAACAAAGTTAGACAGATATAGACCATATCTATATAGATATGACAGGAGACAGAAAACTACCTCAACGATATCTGACTCTAATCCAAGCAGCAAACAGTGCTTGACCTTCTTGGCTTCTCATCAAAAATCTATCCTCTGTGCTCTACACACCTGCAACATAAACCCCACAAGGGGTGAGATAGAAATCTCAGTAAACTCAGGGTTTTTGGAGATTTTTCCTCCCCCTGGTTCACTTTCATACAATAATACACTAGCTTGGCTTAACAGTATGCATCTGATCTCTCTCATCAACTCCCATCTATCTATCAGCCATTTAGGCTTTCTCATTTTGTATCACATCTCAGTCACACACACACACATATATATATATATATATATATATATATATATATCATCCACATTGATAACTCATCATACCGACTGAGAGTACACCTAGTCCATAATCTGGGAATGATCATCTAACAGGTACTCTATCTTAGGACTTATTGCCTCTGCCTAAGAAGCTCACCTAACAAGTACACATCCCCCGAGTCTCACTGACACTAGTCAATACCTGAGGTTTTCATCATACAAACAGCCTTCACGGCTCACATGAACAAGTTGCATGCACATAGCAGCCTAAAACAAACACAAGCAATCCACTCACATTGCCTGAATAGGATCATCCACTGAAGGGCACATCTATTCAGGACTTCACACTGCGTACCTGAATAGGATCATCCACTGAAGGGCACATCTATTCAGGACGTCACACTGAGTACCTGGATAGGATCATCCACCGAGTGGGCACATTCCCAAAGGGTCCATAGTCCACTATTCCCTGGCCAGAGAATGCTCACCTAATCACATAATCAATACAAAGCATGACACTCTCACAGTGTTACTTTAATATCAATATCACAGCACATCAATGCCACACATAACACTATCACAGTGTTAGTTTATCATCAGACACAGAACACTAACATAGTGTTCATCAATCATTAGAATATCACGGGTATTTCTCTTATACCCCAACACATCTCATCTTCTATCCTAGTGTTTAGTTAACACTAATTATCATATTCCTGTCTGACATATCTATCAGCTAGCCAATATCATTCCCAACACAATCACAGTGTTAGGTTTATCATCAATCATAGGACACTAGTACAGTGTCCATCTCATCATCATGCCATACTAACATCAATCAGAACACTAACCTAGTATTCATTATCAACATGAGGTACATAACTAATAAAAACAGTGAATCCCAGGCAGGGAAATCACTCCAAAGAACACTGAGCTTACCTGGTATGGTCATGCTTTATCCTCAACCTTTAGCTGGCTGATTCATGCTGCTGACACCCTTGTGTCTCGCCCTCTGGCAATCAAATAACACAATCAATATCAGACTCATTATACCAGGCATCTGACAATGGTTCTCAACCGTTGAAATGAAAGGAAACATGATTCCTTTCCATAGTTTCCCAATCCTCTATCTTAAGGTTATCAGTTCAACCACTTCATAGGCCACTCACAGATCCTTAGTAGGACCATTCTCAGCCTAACCATGGCCTCAGAGTCTTTCTAAGATTCTCTATTAGGCAATTCACTGTTCTATAAATTCAAAAACCAGCAGTTATCAAACATGGCTAAACCAGACATATTAATGCATATTCACCGTTTATTTGGCCTCATGAACAATTCATATAAAGGTACTTAGGTTCATACCTATCCTAGTACCTTCCATTTACTTCAACCTTTTCCTACTCAGACCAATCTCAGGTTTAAAACAAAACTTCATCATAATTCCATTTTTAATGTCTCATATTCCTCAGAACAACTTCCTGATCATACTTTTCTAAAGAACCTAAGCCTAATTTCAGCCTTATCATAGACGGGTTACTATTCACCCCATTAACCAAATTCACAATTTAATCGGTAAAAGCTTGAGTTCTTACCTCTAAACTATCAAGGAAGGCCCAATGACTGTCTCTCCGAGCCGCAGCATCCATGGGTTGCCTCCTTCCCTCTCTGAACTCAACTTTTCTGGGGTTTCTCAAGAATTGGGTTTTCTCTCAAAATCTTGGCTGGAACTAGCTCACACAAGGTTCTACTCATGTTTATTTGGTGTTTAGGAGGTGTTTAGGTGAGGTATATGGGAGATATGAAGCTCTCATAGCTCAACCATGGCAGCCTGGACCAGAGGAAGGAGATGAATAGTGTTTTTCCTTCCCAAAATGCGAAATGGCCTTATATAGGTGGCCTGCCAGAGGTCTGGCGCTGATCGCGCCACCTCTAGCGCTAACCGCGCCAATATGTCGGTGTCTGTGGCGCTGTTGGCGCCACTCCTGCACCATCCGCGCGGCAGTCCAGAAACAATGGCGCCTCCGTGCCACACTGGCGCTGTTGGCGCCAGACTCCAGAGACATTGGCGCCATCCGCGCCACCCTGGTGCCCTTGGCGTCAACTTCCAGTAACCCTGACGCTAATCGCGCCAACCCTGGCGCTACCCGCGCCACACCCCAGACATGGTTTTCTCATAAAGGACTCTGGCGCTAACTGCGCGGAACCTCGCGCTGACCGCGCCAGAGCTGGGGTATTATAGTTAGCCCCTCTCTTTGGTGCATTGTGTTTGATAAAAATGATTGCATATTCTCATTGGAGAATGCTTATTTGAAATTCAAAATAAAAGCACATACAACTGTGGACATTGTTAATCACTGCTGTAATTTCAATAAATAATATTAACAATGATTACCAAGGTGCAATGTTTATTTTGATTAAAAACGTACAATATTTATTTATTTTTAATTGCCAAATGTTAACAATTAGTATGCTGTATTAGTGAAGGAGTTCCATTCCATGATATACTTATCACTCTAACCACCTTATGACTCCTAGAACAAACAACATTTATGATATTATATTTTTGTTATTATTTTAAGTAATTGTGGTATAGAATTTCAAATTCAGTTAAATTAATAATATTTTTTGTGTAATTGCAGCCAATAAACGATGTAATTATTGGAGTAATTTTATATGGGATTAGGTTGTACATGCAAGAGATTGACAATAAGGCAGGCAAAGAAAATTCCACAAGTTTTGTGATGCTTAGTACTAGAAACATTGGAAGTTACCAATCAATCCAAGAAATGATGAAGGCTAATTCCAAATCTCCTTGGGGGAATCATATTTCTTTCTTGCACTTACCCATACCCAAGCTAAGCCAAGCCAGCCTATGCAACCCCCTTGAATTTGTTTGGAAAGCCCAAAAAATAATCAAGAGGAAGAGAACTTCTTTCACTGTTTTCTCATTGAATGGCTTTTAGATATGGAGCTGAAATTAAGAGGACACGAGGTGGGTGCATACATGTGCTGGTTTAAAGTTTTGCATGATTAATTTGTTATTAGGCAAACCCAGTTTTTTTTTCTGTTTTAAAAAAACCTTCTTTTATTGACATTATAATTATAATTATTATCATAATTTGTTACAGGCAGTGGCTAAACATATCTATGGGACACTAAGAAACTCAAGTGTTGTCGTATCCAACTTGATTGGACCAATAGAACTTATGGTTTTGGCAAATTATCCTGTGAAAGGCTTGTATTTCACAATGATTGGTGGACCTGAGAAACCATCATCTTAATTGAATTCTAAACTGTCTCCATAGCCACAACCATGCTTATTGTGCCCTGCTTAGTGCTTGTTGTGGATGATAAAAGCCTAAGGAAAATAGCGAACAATTTGATGATACTTTTAATGCAATTTAAGAGGAAAAAGATGCCTTCTCAAATAAAATAAAATAAAATAAAAAGAGAAAAAAGATGAAGTGCTTATGCCTTTGGACTTGCAAATATCATAACCAATTGTGTATTATGTATTATATTCTAAAATAATAAATGTTTGCATGATCAAGCTACTAAGTGCTTATGCCTTTGGACTTCATATTTTAATTTTATGATGGTATTTTCTTCCTTAACATGTTATTTAGTGTTTCAGCCTTAACTTGTAGCAGGGTATCCATATATGTTTAGTACATATTTAATTGGATATGTTAACATCTTCATCTTCTCCTTTTGTTGATTTGACATAGCTGTCAAGGAGATTTGAGGTATTGGCTTGCGTGTTTCCAAGCTTGAAAGTGCAGAAGCTGCTAAACAAGGTATCTATGTTATTCACAGCTAAGGTTAACCAGCTGCTTTGTAATAATATATAACTTTACTGCTTATCATTGGTTTTAAACTTTGCTTTTCTTATTTTAAATAATTTGTCTATGGTTGTCTAACATTTTTATTTGGAGATTAAAAATCGAATTTGAACCTCCTTTACATAACATCCATTGTCCTCCATTTCTTGAACCTCAAACTCTTTATCATGACTTGTATCTCCAATATTATGTGGCATACCTTCACCGACACTGTTCTCCTTTTCTGATGTTTTCAATGCGTCATAAGCTGTCTTAAATATACCTTATTTAGTGGTGTAACTTGTAAGTGTTAAAGATTAGTGTATTAAATAAATTGAAATATATCAATTTTTAGTTGTATTAATGTATGCCTCTCAGTTTATTAATTACATGTAGCTTTCTAGCATCTTTTTTTTTTTCCTTTCTTTGCATAATTACATAAGAATATATTTTCTGTTTGTTTTGGTGTTAGAATATTAATTAATTGTTCTTTGTTGCACATGTGGAAAGGGAATATACTAGTATCTTATTTATTTTCACAACTTCAAAACTAAGGTCCTCTGAGGAAAAAAATGGAGCAGGGAGCACTGCAATCGCAAGGGTTTCTTCGTTTGCTTGTTTGTGTTTTAGGTATTGCTGGTTCAGTAATTGCAAAAGAAGGGTGTCTGCTAGATCTTTCTGGTCTCGTCTCTGGTGCTTTTAAGGTTGGGTTTTGAAATATCAACTTGTTTCTCTGGGTGCTGCTATCTTTGTTATTTTTTGTATGCATTGTTTTGCCACTAATGAAGGATGTATACATTTAATGAACTATGCTGATGGGTACAAATTGATAAATGCATTTTTTTCCCTCTTGGTAAATGATGATTATGATTTTGATACCCACCCATGTTTTAAGATGCAATTATCCTCTTTTCGGTGTCTAAAGTGGTATGATTGAGATGATATTTAAAACAATAGAAGTTCAAGGAGAGCTAGTTTGTACTGTAGCTACATTGTGTGAATATGTGTAAGAGAGGGAATTGTATGGGGGAAATTGTATTTCAGAAATCGAATTTATAATAAAGAAAATAGTGTTCAAGACTATAGTAATGCTCTAATCTTGCAAGCAAAAATGAATCTAGTATGCAGGTAGGAACCCTTCAACACAACTTTAATTTGGTAAGAAAAATGTTAATAAATTAGGAAGGAAAATGGTCTTTTTTCTCTTTATGTTGGCATTTGAAGAAAATGACTCTTAGAAATCATTTTGTTTGTAATGAAGAAAACTGTAAATCTGTGAGAAACTGATAGGTAGTCATATCAGTAAATGGCTACATAACTAATCACCGGCTGAATTATGTAAGTATTATGCTTCATCGTGACTTTTCCAACTGTGTAATCCCATATAACCATATAGGATACTATGATACATATGATGTTCATTAAAGTTTCATCTCCATACTATTAATTACATGTATCTCCTGATTTTTTCCTTCATGAGCTGGTTAAGTAAAAGTATGACAAAGTAAATGAGATGTAAATTTTGTAAGATGTTAGGTAACAGTGTTTTGATGGCGAAAATTATGAATTTGTATATGCCCCAAGTTATATGATTTACTTATCTTGAATTGGATTTATTTTGCTACAATCTACACTACAAAGTGATATAGATGAGAATGGCATACATATAGGATTCTTGTTAAGGGGACTATTTTGGGTATAATATGTTATTATAAGGAGAAGATGATGGAAACTTTCCTAAGGTAGTTTAGTCATGTAAGAAGACCAATAGAGGCTCTAGTCTAGTAGTGAGACAAATAGATCAAAGTAAACATATGGAAGAATAGTTTGATAAGATGAAGGCCAAGGAAATATTTGGAGAGACTATTAACAAATAGTTAAAAAAACCATGTTCTAAATAGTTTTACTAAACCTTGAAAGTATTAAAGCAATAAAAAGAAGAAAATTTGTTGCCCTTGTAATGAAGGTTTTTTTATATCCATTCATGCAAGTCTTAATGAATTTATTATATTTCTATGGTACGTGCGATGTACAGAAGGTGGAATCATTTCCCTTCATCCCTCATTACTTCACCAAGGTATTCTTCACATTCTTTCCCTTCATCCCTCATTATGAAGGTGGAATCATTTATTTATTTGACATTACTTCTCTACATTTTTTTTACTATGTTTAATTTTGCATAATTTTATTATATATTTTTATAGATAAGGAGTTAAATTTATACTTGATGGATTAAGAAGGATGGATTAAATATATTAAGAGATTAGATTTATCATTAGAGTGTTGGATGGAACCAGTGTGGGAATTTGATGGTTTTCCTATTAACATATATGCTTATTATTATATTTATTTTTTGTTTTCATTATCTGATGGTTTTCGTATTAACAATTTTTTAATATATATTCTATAAAATTGGTATCCTAAACATTGCTAAATCATGCTAGAATCTGGATTAGTGTGTAAGCATTGAATGATAGTCAATTTGAATGTTTTTTTAAAAAGACATTCTAAGACGGTTCTGCAAAAAACCGTCTTAGAATCCTCAATTTTTTTATTTTAAAAATGACACTCTATGACGATTATTTGAAAAACCATTTTAGAAGGTGTCGACTTTCCACGACATCAAATCCAAAGACGGTTTTAGAACAGACTTAAAAAAGCGCTTGTTGTAGTAGTTTCCAACGGATTTATCTGTCGGAAATTTCCCACGGGTCATTACCGACGGATATTTTCGTCGGTGGACAAAAAAATCCGTTGTCTAAAATTTCCTACGAGTGTTTTACCGACGGATTTATTTCCATCGAAAATTGTGTTTTTTCGACATATTTTCTAGTTTAACAACGGATTTTATCCGTCAGAAATAGCGTTTTTTTTTTTTTTTGTATGTTTGGATTGAAGGAGTATAGATGAATGAGGCATATCCTCCAAATTTCAAGATTAAGAAATTAGAACAATAGGCTTGAGGAGAAAAATATTAAATTGTCATCAATCCTTTGAGCCCCAAATTGCATTAATGAGAAATCTAAGATATAAAAGAAAAAGTAGGATATATTAAGAGGACAATACGACAAAGAATCATAACAAATACCTTTATGAGATGTAATCTTTTATGATTCCAGAAAGAGAGCCTCATTATGGAGAGAGTTATCATAAAAGTTGGAAATCAAAGAGAACAAAGAAAAAAATATCTAAAAGTTCAGTAGAGACTCTAACAATTTAGAAATTATACATATATATATATATATATATATATATACATATATGAAGTTCTTCTAACAATTTAGAGTTTAATTTGTATTTGTCTCCTTTTGTTAATGAGAGAATTATCTTAAATAAATTTTAGAAATTATTTATACTTACTAATTTGATTTCTTCTTATTCACATGATCTTATATTTTACGGAAATTATCAAAAAGGTGAACTTTAACATTATAAATTATAAAATGAAACCTAAAGATTCAAATCACCAAAGTAGTTTTCACCATTTGGGGTTCTTTGAATTATCATAAATCTTAATTTTAATCAGATTTAATTATTACGAAAATTAATAAGGATTAATCTAATCAAGTACATTATCATGATTTTAAAAGAAACCAATCACTAAATTAGGAAAATTCACTTGATATTTGCAATTATTTAGATAATCTTTTATACTACTAAACAAGATCATGCGCTTGCGGTACATCAAGTTTTTGGTGCTACTGTAAGGACTATAGCCAGTGATATTGGTTTTATTTGCAATTACCTTTTTTATCTGTAGAATTAAAAAATATAAAAAATTTACAATACCTCATACATAATGCTTAATCAAATAAATTAAGTTCCCTTAATATTTGCAATTATTTAGATTGCATAATAATTTTCTTTTGTTTTTATCTTATTTTCATTTTCATTTTTCTGAATTTTTATTTACCTTCATTTATTGTTTCTTCCTTTTTTTATAGGACATGAATATTCCTGAGACAATATCAAGAAATCCAGGGGACTTGGTAGAAGTATATCTTGAGATTGAAATTACTTTTACAGACAATGAGACATTCACAAAGTAAAAGATGAAGCAAGCATCTAGTTCTATTAATGGCATGTTGGAAAGACTAAAGAGTGAGACAGGGAGGCGCGAGAGAGGTAGGGGATGAGAGGGAGAATTTTAGTTTAAAAAAAAAAATAAGGGGGTGAGGGAAGATAAGATTGGATATATTTGACATTTTGGACTTTCTTAAAGAGCGAGTATATTTAGGAAAATTGGTGTGGGAATAGCAATTCCCAATTTCTTTGGAAAAATATGGCTATGCAAGGGATTAATATTGGTACTATTTAACATCACTTTTTATGACTTTAACCTAAGTAAAAAGGGTCTAGCCCATTAAATACACAACTTCGTTAATTGAACAATTGATGTTAGATGTTGCAAAATGGGCCACTACTTCAAGCACCCATTTTTTGCTTCCTACACTCCACAGAAAACTAAAAACAAGTTGAACAGACAAAAATACCCTTTTGTCTCAAACCTTAATGCACCTCATCTTCCCCCTCCTCTTTGTGTGGCGGCACTCACCTCCCTTTTTTATTCCCCTTTCCTTTTGTGTGGTGACAACAACTCATATTTCCTGGATTGCTCTGAGTCCTGGTTTATAGGCTGGTGTCAACATTGCAGCTCTAACACCTCGGAAACACCAAACTCGCCGCGTAAAGGCACTCCACGATTCCATCTCTTTAGCTCAAAATGAGCATAACACCATCCATGAGAACTTTTTTAAAAGGACCTTCATTTGGGGAATTCTCAATGCAAGCCTGCAACACTTAAAGGAAATTAGTGTTACAAATTTTCTTAACCACAGAGCAAGTGTTTCTTATAGTAGGAAATAATGTTCATGAGAAATAGAAACACATTTCAAATCTCTTGTATGCAAGATGCTTATACATGTGATTAATTCCAAGCACCTCTTAGTCAATATATCCCACAACACACTTCAGATATTCTTGATAGTATCTTGCATAGAATTTGCTAAAGCTTAATAGGAAGAAAATTTTAAGCGTTGAAAACTAGCAAAGAAGAAGAAAAATCATGTAAAGCAAAATTCATGTTCCAGCAGACGTTCTTCTCCCCCTGAAACCAACATTTTTTGTGCCATGAGACCTTGCACAATTTTTTTTTTCAAATATAGTTTTATTTTTTAATTGACAAATCCAGAATAGTGAAATTTGTTTGTGCCATTCCTGATTAAGTAATTTAGAAAACTTAATTCAGAATTATGTCTAGATTGATTGTTCCAAGATTATGCAAACATAGTTCCAGATTATGTTTTTTTAAACGTGTTCTTCAGATTACTTAATTTCATAATTTTGGATAGTGTGTTCTGTAAGGACAAGTTTCTTGCTTTATATTTCAGATTCGTTATTCCAAAACTCGTTTTACATTGTTTTGGGTTTATTTTTATGAACCCAAAAAATAGTACTTCGAAATACCTATATATATTCTTACGGAAGAGCTGTTTCGGAACCCAAAAAATAGTCCTAAAGGACATTTTTGTTCATTCAAGATGTTTTAATTTTCCTATGGGGCACATGAAGAAAAAAAACTGGGTGCAGAAAGTAATAGCCTGCAAAGTAACTGTTACGTGGCCTAGCCCATTTTCGAATTTCTTATCGAACTGGGATTTCGTTTCAGGAACAGTTTGATGCCAAATTTGAAAAGTTTTCTGAAGGAGATGAATGAAGGGTCATAGCTGAATTTAAGAGGTTTCCGTATTATTTTTTATATTTAATATTTTAAGGAATACATAAGAAGAAAACATGGATACTTTTTTTCATAACTTATTATATTGACTAATCAAAATTTTAAAAGATTTTTTTTTTTATCTTAATTATGAGAAGTTCAAACTTTACGAATTTGCAAGACTTTATTTGGGTCTTGTCTAAAGAAAGAGGCCAAGGCATTAAAATTGTATTACCTACATGACTGAAAATTGGTTTTCCCTTAGTAAGTTGGTAATGGCCATCAAAGCTTTTGTCGTTTGTACTGATGTTGCATCTCTATTTATGGTATTTATTCTCTGCCCATTTTCTAAGTCTGTTTCTGATTCCGTTACTTGTGTTATATCCATATTGTTAATTATCAATTTTTTTAAGACAAATTCATAGCTGCATTTGTATTTGGCTTTCATATTTGATGATCCATTCTTATGACTTGCGAACTTTACTTAGCAACAAATAAAATAAATTCTTACAGAAGATGTATATAGTGAGAAAACTAAATTTATAATTATAAGAGTGAGGGAAACAAACTTATGTCATACAATAATATATATGAATAGTTAAGGGGAAAAAAAACCACATGATGACTTATAAAAGCCATGTAACTTTTAAAAAAATCATAGAACTTGTGTGTTTTAATTTTAACCATTAATTATAAGATTTGATAATCAAAATAGATTTAGAGAGAGAGGATCCATTTCCTTCACGATTAAGTCATATCTATTTTATTTCATTTAACAACTTTATATTAATTAACATTAAATTTCATTAATCTAACCATTGATTTAAGATTTCTCATTAAATATATTAAGTTTATAAAATTTTATATAATTTAAAAGTCATTTGATACTTTATCATTAAAATCCATTTTAAAGTAATATATACCTTTTAAAATATGAATAAAGAGAAAATGATTATGCACTAACATGTGTAAAATAATTCTATGTGATTATCTAATCATAATTTACTACGTATGATAATATCAAGTATAAGATTAAAAAATTATAAATGTTTAAATTATTTAAAATTTGACGTCTATCGTTATCAAAACGACATCACATACTTCAATAGTTGAAATTTATGAAATTTGTATTCTAGAAAAAGTCAGTAAAAGAAATAACTCCTTAAGGCATACTCTTAAATGAAATAAATCCTTTACCATATAAAGGACATTCTTCTTACTTTGTAACATTGAACTTTTAACTAAAAGACAATAATAGCATATGTACTTTTTTTTCTTCTTTCAAAATAGCCTATGAACTTAAAATGAAGCAGGAGGAAATTCATATTGGGTTGGGTCTACACTCAAAGGACTAAAGAGCATGTATCTCACTTATATTTTTGGGTTGGATTCATACATGTATGACCAATTACATGACCCAAGCAATGTTAACATATAACTTTGAGCATAAAATATTTCCATTTCATGATTTGAGTAATGTAATCATCCCTATGAATTAGTTTGTTCTCAATTAAAAATTGAATGGTTAATGGTGGGTGCTATACCACACGTCAAATAACCACTAAAGTCGATCTAGTAGTAGGAGATTTGAAATAATATACATAAGATTTTAAATTCAAATTTCAATACAATCATTATAAAAAAAAATAAATAAAAAAAAAACAGACATCAAATTATAATGTCACACGGTTACATAATTTTCCTATATGGTAGTCGGTAGCATAGTAAAAAATGTACATTGGCAAAGTCTTATCATGAGTTTGTGAAATTGTGTAATCTCATCAAAGACCGTGATGGGAATTCATATGATACGGATATATGGTGCCATGCCATGTTTGACTGGGAACATGGAGAAACATTGTAGTAGTAGGGTCCTACATTGCTAACATTGTTGTTGTCGTGTTCCATGTTTTGCAAACCAATTAGCCATTTGATGGAAAACTTGAACTAGCAAGTGGGAGGCGAACCCACATTTCCGCACCCTCTCTCGCCAATTATAACAAACGAACTGTCACATCTTATGTACGCTGAATACTGTTGGAGAAAAATATGTTTTAAGAAGCAACAAACTGTTCCATTTGATGCAAAGCTGGAATCACTAGCTACTACTTTAGACGTAC
This sequence comes from Glycine tomentella, assembly GCA_007407185.1. Taxonomy (NCBI): domain Eukaryota; kingdom Viridiplantae; phylum Streptophyta; class Magnoliopsida; order Fabales; family Fabaceae; genus Glycine; species Glycine tomentella. The sequence goes on along the minus strand of PYAF01003279.1, from coordinate 272,481 downwards.
AAGGATTGTTGTTGTTTATGTTCTGTTCCTAGTTACTACAACTTAATTTAGTAACCTTTCTTAGGTGCTGCATCAATATTTGGTACCAAAGCAACCACCGAGCGTCTAAATAATCGGCAGTCTGAAATTCGAATTTAGGTATATAATTGTTATAAATATTTAGAAAAAAAAACTTGTCATTCATAATGATTACACTCAGTTTAAATATCAACAAAAATTAACACAAGTAATAGTAATTTGTATCCCTTAATTAAGTAATTCAGTATTTGAATTTTGATTGACATTTGAGTATGCAATAAATTATATTGAAAGAGAAATATTCATCTTACATACATTGAAATACGTTGAAATGTGGATTCAGAAATTTTATTTAATGGGGACAAGAAAATAGTCTATAATAAAATAGTTTATTTTTTTTCCTCTAAACTTATTTTGGTAGTTCAATTTGGTACTATTATTATTATTATTTGCATATTCAATTAGGTCATATGTTTTTTTTTAAAATAATTCTATTAGGTATTTTACTTCTAAAATGTTTAATTAGATACTTTATTTTTTAAAATGGATTTAATTTGGTCTTATTTAAAACCAATTTAAGTTCTACTTATTAAAACTTTTGAAGCAAATGAAAGAATAATGAGACTAAATTGAATCCATTTTATAAAATGAAAGACATAATTGAACCTTTTAAAAGTAAAATACCATATTGAACCATTTAAAAAAAAAATACAAGGACTTAATTGATCCAAGGAATTATAACAAGTGGTGACAATTTTTCTTTTCTCTATCTGATTGTGTCAAGCTATATTTTTGTATCACTGATTTGTTACGTATTTATTACTAGAGGTATGAGAATCATAAAAATTAAAATAATAAAATGGTAAAATTAATATTAACATATTCTTTTTTATCTTATAATTTTTTTTATTCATTTTAATATATGTATATATATATATATTATGGGAGCAAGATTTATTTTTTATGGGGGTAAAAAAAAAAATCTTCCTAACTGCAGTCATACGTACGTTCAAGATCTTCGACGAAAATTTATAACTATTTTTGGTGGAAACAAATATTACGGTTGCCAAAAAAATACTTAATTCAAAAAGAATTATCTCTAATAAAACATACATATATAGTTTAGAAGAAGAAAAAAGGATTGATTAATAACAAAGCTAGGTCTAAAGTACTTCATGTTTTTTTCTTTTGTGAAATGGAACAAAGCTCAATATGAATGAATGAGAATGGCTTAATGGGTCCTCACCTATCAGATCGAGTCATGTGTACCAAGAGATATATATTAGATGGTTAGCAATGAGAAAGATAACAGAAGTAAAAGGAAACGGAAGGCATGAAGCAGCATTGCACTCATGGCTAAACAATAAAATCGTAGGGTGCTCAAAGGGATCCTTCTTGTCAATATCATGATCTTTCATGCATTGCAATAATAATAATATAATAATTACATGCTCCTGTGGTACGGTGGCAGAAGGACCTTGAACCGTTGGGTCTGCTTTGCTTCTCTGGAACAGTACATTAGGGGTCTACGCACGTGGACTAGTACAATCACTTGTTCTCTTCTCAGAAAAAGAAATAAGAGAGGGAGAAAAAACTCCACACATGTTAATACAAATATTTTATTTCTATAAACCTTTTTTTTTTATTATTGATGATTCGAGGGTTCTCATTTAAAGAAAACTATTAATTATTTATTTATTTGTAACAAAGTGGTAGAACGGAAAAATATCCAATATTATTATAAAGGATATCAATGACATCCTGAGATTATGGATCAAGATTCACTTAAGAGATTATTTCATGCACTTAAACCACAAACAATTTTATATCCAATTGTAACTATTTAAGACATGGTGTGTGTGGTCTTCCAAATTGTTATAACACTTATTCTAATGCATTTTTCTTTAAATCTCGTTCCAATACATGTCTAATCTAACACATTTCTAAGGATTATGATTCTTTTGTAACATTTAATTTTAAAATTCTTCGACGGTCACTCAAACATAACTCACGAGATATTATAAGTCGTTAAATAACACATTATCACTAACATGAACAAATAATAAATAATATTACTCTGTTATCCAATTTCAAATCCTTACATATACAAACTTTATTTACTTTTAATAATCATTGTAGAAATTATACAAGCATGAAAGAAACTAATTGCTCTGAGTACAGCCTGAGCGACTATTTTATAGAAATACAAATATGTAATCTATGAAGAGAATTAAATTGAGAGAGAGAGAGAGAGGCAATTCCTATGTGATAGTAAAACACTGTCTTATCCGCAATCAATAGAAGAAAATCTCACACAAAATCAACTGTCTGTCCTTTTTATTTTCAATTTTTCTCTCTAAAAATTTCCTTTTCTCTCTCTGTGCCTCTGTTGTCATACTATGCAGTTACTTAACTTCTCAGTTTCTTACAAACCCCCCATTAAATGCTGTAGAAAAACAATGGTTCAAAATCCCAACCACACCACCCCAAAGTCCTTGGCTTTCATTCATCTCATGACTGTGCCTCTTGGTAGTTACAGAGTACTATTCAGTCAGATCCAAAGGGGATAGACGGAGAGAGACAAATAAGAGTCCAAATTATGAAAAGCATATCAAGCATCAAACCCTTTTACTGTGCTCTTAAAACAACCATTTGTTATGAGTTGTTAACATCAGGGAAATCATGGGAAAAAGTATGTGTGGGGAAAGAAAAAAAAAAAAAAACAATCTACACTTCAGATAAAATTAATTTGCAATGAGGTCATCCTTCTTTGGGCCTTTTGTGGGAGCTTTTCCTTCTTCCGTCTCAGTCCCTTCTCTCTCTCTCTCTTTCTTTTTTCTTTTATGAATCACTGTGTGTTACTGACTGTTAGGCCTCATGACAGTCTAAAGACCCCTATTTTTATCTTTATTGCCTATTTGTGGCATCATAACCCTTTTTATATCCTTCCTTTCTTTGGATAAATATTCACTTCTTCACGGAAGTCAGTAACCCCCCATGTTATTATTCCACAGACCCTTTTGCATTATTATCAAAGCTAGAAAAGGAATATATCTACTCAAATCAGATCTCAGCTGTAGAATCAAAATTCTTGCTGTCATTGTTCAATTTGACTATTGCCAATTCCCAATTGCCATGCATGTATGAACTATGATCACCGAGGAGTCTATATCTGGTTGATAAAAAGAATGTATGAACTATTTAGTATAAGAAATATAAATTAAAATCATAAACAATAATTAACATGCATGCATTCAATGCTACATGACAAGGGAAATTGTTATAGTAGTAGTTTTATATGTTCTGTAAATAGGTGGTACCATGGAGTAAAACTTTTCATATTTGTCAGTTGTGAAAATTCAACTTTATTTTTTTATTTTTTAAATTTTTTTGACCCTCCATTTCCAAGACTGTTGTTGTTGGTTGCCCCATTGCAGTAAAACTTGTTGCAGCCTTATAAGAAGTTAGATTGGCAATACCATATTAAATAAGTTGTTCTTGAAACAACTATAGTACTATTCCTATATGCATACTTCTATGGTTAATGGCATTTGGTTCACGGCAGACCAGAGCTCGTTGAAAATGATTTCTTCTGTCCAAACTAAGATGACTTGGTCAGATTTCACTGCCATTGATTTTCCTTGTAGGGGATGGAGTGATGCATTTACACCTGCACCTGCAGGTACCCGTCCTTCAGCATTAAGAGACGTGGGTCTTCAGCTGCTACCAATACCTCTACACACCTATGCCCTAGACTTGTTAGGCTTGTACTACATATTGAACTAGTTTGACTAATTCAAAATTAATACATCTTTCATTCAACTTATTTTAATTTTTTAATTATTTATTCTTGTTTATTTGTCAAATGAGTTTTGATGAGTGTTGATAAAATTGATTTTAAATTATAAAATTAATTTTAAAATAATATGATTTATGTTTGTATATTTTATTATAAAATTAAGTTAAAAGTAAAATTTGTTATAAAATTACATATCTAATATAGAAATTATTCAAAATTGCTTCAATCTGTAATGGATTTTGAATTATTCTCTAACCTAAAATTAAACATATAAAAATATATCAAAATTAATTTTAGACTCAACGTTAAACCAAACATATTTTAAAAGTACATTTTCCCTAAGTAAATAGTTTGTTTCCTAACATGCACAATGTTCAATTCTTTTATTTGAGAATCGAGAGATTGGGTTGACATTTCTTAACATATACTATGTCCATGTAGTCCATATACTACATAGGCATCAAATTTAATAGTTTTCATATTGCATGAATAAACTCTATTTTCTTGGTATTGCTCAAGGATTAGAAGTAATTTATGGCATGGTTTTTAAAAAAAAATAGTATGTGATCACAATTTTAACTACAAAGTCAACGTTTTGAACTCACACCATCGTATTGCGATTGCGATTGCGGCTATTTGTCCGTAATGTCAAGAATTATGGGGAAACTGCAACTAAAACCACAATTATGTCTTGCTGGAGGATGAGGACATCTAACCCCTTCATAGTACATGGGGGTATGGATTGATTGGTTACGTTGCAGGGTGTTTCCCAGGCAAGAAAGCGCTGTTGCAATGTTGTGACAAATGGGGAGTGAATTACAAGTACTCCAGCCATGACAGTGGGTGGCTCATCTTCAAATTCAACTCTGAAGAGGATAGGAACTCGGTTCTGGCCAACGGACCATACTTCATCTTCCAAAGGCCTTTACTTTTGAAGGTTATGCCTATGCTATTTGATTTTGGTGAAGAGGAGCTATGTAGATTCCCGGTTTGGGTCAAGATGAGGAACCTGCCGCTAGAATTGTGGAACCCATCTGCTCTGGGGAAAATTTTATCCCGTGTAGGTGATCCAATTCGTACGGACTTTCTAACTGCTTCCAAGGGTTCTTTATCCTTTGCTAGAGCTTTGGTTGAGGTGGACGCATCAGTGGATTTGGTTCGTGAAGTCCTGATAAAAACGTCCAAGGGGAAATCATTTATCCAACACATTGAATATGAGACCATTCCTGCCTTCTGCAAGAAGTGTAGAGTCATAGGTCACAATGGGAGGAACTATAAAGTTGGTTCCCTAGCAACCTTGGACAGCACTTCTAAAGGCCAGCATGGGAAGCAAAGCTTGGGGCATCAAGGCACTAGAGTGGAAATAGGGAAGGCTGAAAGGAAGAGCTGCAATGTTCACCAGGCCGAGGTTAACAATCACAATATGGTCAGCCAAGAGCCTATTGTCCATGGAGGAAAGGAGGTTAGTGAAGATAAAACCCATCAGCATGGGGAAAAGTCTTATATTCATCTGGAAAAGGTCGGTGATCAATCTGACCTTGTGATAGTGGAAGACTGCTCAGATGTTGAGAGTGAGGATGGGTTTACCAGAAAACATAACAAAATCGGTTGCAAAGAGACGGTGAATACAATGGTGGATGCTGGAGGACAAATTGGTCAACAAGTTTCTGAAGGCCAAGTTAAGACATCCAGACCATTGACCCGTGTGATGAGTAAAGGCAAAGATATTGACCAAGAAGAGGGGGATGATGGGTTTGTGAGGAGAAAGAGTAGAAGCAGGAAAACAAAGGCCAGAAGTGTCTCAGCAAGCAGAGAACATGGAAGGGAGGTGAATAAAACTACCAATGAAGGGGAAAAAACATGTTGACAAATTTGTTGGGAAGGTTTCTTCCCTTCAAAATCCATGATTATCTCCTCTTGGAATATAAGGGGTTTCAGCATGCCCCTCAAACATATTGCTATGCTGAATTGGATGAGGACAAAGAAAGTGGATATTATGGCTGTTTTGGAGTCTAAGCTGGATAACCATTCGCTGCTCAGAATCATGAAGACCAGATTTGCAAACTGGAATGTTTGCAATAATTTCCACAATCATCCAGCTGGCCGTATCATCATTTTTTGGAAATCTGACCGTGTTGGGCTAGAGCTTGTGCAAGCTACTCCCCAAGTGATTAACTGTTTGATCACGTGCAAAGTGTCTGGTGATGTGTTTCGGGTTTCTTTTGTTTATGGGCTGCACTCCATTAGTGAGAGAAGAATGTTGTGGGATTCCCTCAGGCTGTTTGAAGCTTTATCTCAGGGTCCTTAGATCATCATGGGTGATTCCAATAGCGTGCTTAGCCCTGGAGACCGTCAGTTTGGTTCCCCAGTTTCTACCTATGAAATGAGGGACTTTACTCATTGCTGCCTAGACCTTGGTATCCAGGAAATGAACCATTGTGGGCAAAAATTTACATGGACAAATGGAAGGGTTTGGAGCAAGCTGGACAGAGTCCTTTGTAATTTAGAGTGGACCTCTAAATTCCCTTTATCTCATACCCTTGTGCCTAGCCTTTTCTCTGTATCTGACCATGCCCCTTTGATTGTGAATTCTGCCCCCTCCTTTTAAAGAGGGAATCATGCTTTCAGATTTGCCAATGCCTTGGCAGACAATCCGGAGTTCCTCTCATTGGTTGCTCAACAATGGGGCAAAGATGTCGTTGGATGCAAGATGTTTCAAGTGTGTAAAAAAATCAAAGCTTTGAAGTATGATCTCAAAGGTCTCTATAAGAGAGATTATAATCAGCTGGAGAATAGAGTGCAGCTTGCTGAAAAAGCCTACCAGGACCTGCTGCTTCTGCTCCAGCAAAGGCCTCATGATGTCCAGCTTCAGACTAATGTGAATAAGATGAGGAGCAAGTGCTGCAGCCTTAGATTGGCAGAGTCCAGAATGCTTTCTCAGTTGGCCAAGCATAAGTTCCTGGTTAATGCTGATAACAGTTCCAAGTTCTTCCATGCCATAATTAATAAAAACAGAAATGCTAGATTTTAGGGGTGTTCGCGGTCTGGATTGGATCGATTTTGAAGCAAAAAATCATCCGATCCAATTCCTTTGGTTTGGTTATTTGATCATCCATTCGGTTTGAAATTTTTTTCAAATCCGATCCAATCCAATCCAATTTTTTTCGGTTTGGATTGGATCGGTTTTCGGTTTTTTAAAAAGTCTAAAAATAAAACTTATGAGACTTATTTTTATCAAAATAAGGAGTATCTAACATAAACAAACACATTCATTGGACAAAAACAAACATCATTTTCTAATTTTCATTAGACAAACACGTTAATTGGACAAAATAAGAAGCAATGTATTGCATTTTTGGTTTTTGGGCTATGATGGGGAATAGGCCCAAGTAGATAAAGGGTAAAGTATGATTTATAATTGGATCGGTTTGGATTGGATCGGTTTTCGGTTTTTTAAAAAGTCTAAAAATAAAACTTATGAGACTTATTTTTATCAAAATAAGGAGTATCTAACATAAACAAACACATTCATTGGACAAAAACAAACATCATTTTCTAATTTTCATTAGACAAACACGTTAATTGGACAAAATAAGAAGCAATGTATTGCATTTTTGGTTTTTGGGCTATGATGGGGAATAGGCCCAAGTAGATAAAGGGTAAAGTATGATTTATAATTGGATCGGTTTGGATTGGATCGGTTTTCACCGGCCAATCCGAAAACTGATCCAATCCGATGAAAATTTTCGGTTTTTTTTCGATTTTCGATTTTCGGTTATTTCGGTTTTCGGTTTTCCGGTTCGGTCACCGCGGTTTACATTGGTTTGGATCGGTTGATGAAAACCCCTACTAGATTTATAGCGGCTGTGGTCAAAGAAGATGGCCAACTTATGTCGTCAGTGAGTGATATTGGCAGTGAGTTTGTGCGTTATTTCAAATCTTTGCTTGGAACTAGCGTATCTACCTCCCCCCCCCAAGAAGCTGTTATTGCTAGGGGCCCCCTGGTGCCGGTCTCATGCCATCAAAACCTGTTAAAGCGAGTGTCTAAGCAGGAGGTGTGGGACATTGTATCGCACATGGACATTAATAAAGCACCGGGGCCGGATGGCTATGGAGCTTTGTTTTTTAAAAAGGCTTGGCAGATTGTAGGGGATGATGTCTATAGTGCTGTTTTGGAATTTTTTTATTCAGGCAAAATTCTTAAGCAGATTAACCACTCCTTCATTGCTCTTGTGCCCAAATGTGAAGAGGCTAATAGAGTCAATATGTTTCGGCCTATTTCCTGCTGCAACATAATCTACAAGATTATTGCTAAGATCCTTGTGAACAGAATTGCCCCCGTCCTTGAGACCATCATTGATCCAGCCCAAGCTGCTTTTGTCAAATCTAGAAATATGGCCGATAATGTGTTCTTAGTGCAGGAGCTGTTGAGGAAGTATACCAGGAAACATGTATCGCCTAGAGTCATGCTCAAAGTGGACCTTCACAAGGCGTATGATTCTATTTCTTGGAGTTTTTTGGGCTGGATGCTCCATGCCCTTGGATTTCCGGCCACTTTCTCCCACTGGATTATGGAGTGTGTTACTACTCCTTCTTTCAGCATCTCCCTTAATGGGTCTATTTTCGGTCACTTTGAGGACAGGTGTGGCCTTAGACAGGGGGATCCCCTATCCCCTTATCTTTTCATGATTTGCTTGGAATATCTCTCTGGGGACCTCAACGATTTGCAGAACAACTTGCTCTTCAATCATCATCCTTCCTGTGCAGTGCATAATATTACTCATCTTGCCTTTGCGGATGACTTAATGATCTTCTCCCGTGGTGATCTAGCTTCCGTGACAACTCTTTTTGGGAAGGTCCAGGATTTTTGTAGCATTTCCGGTTTATCCATTAGTGCTGGGAAATCCACCATGTTTGCTGCTGGTGTGGGCAGTCACTCCCTTGAAGAGATTCAGGACATTACTGGTTTTGATAATGGGATTTTTCCCATCAGATATTTGGGCATCCCACTTATGGCTTCTCGCCTTAATGTCTGCCATTATTCCCCCCTTCTTTCGAAGATAGGGGGCTGCATTCAGAACTGGAGGAGCAGCTCTTTGTCGTATGCTGGCCACTTGGAGTTGATCAGATTTGTTATCCATGGGATCGTTAACTTCTGGATGTCCATGTTCCCGCTTCCCATATCGGTTTCTAACAGGATTGATTCCATGTGCAGGAATTTTTTATGGGGCAAATCAGATGGGGTTAAGTATAAACCCTTGGTGGCTTGGTCAGTGGTGTGCTCGCCCAAAGAGGAAGGTGGCCTGGGCTTGCACAGTCTTAGGAGCTGGAATCATGCGCTCCTAGCCCGTTCTCTTTGGGATGTCGTCAGTAAGAAGGACTCCCTTTGGGTTAAGTGGGTTCATCACTTCTATATGAGACATGGGCCAGTTTGGACATACATCTGTGGCAATTTGGATTCACCTCTGTTTAAGAGGATGTGCCTTATTCGTGATGACATTGTGGCTAAAGTAGGGAGTTGTCAGCGGGCTGAGCAAGTTCTTGCTTCTTGGTCTATGACATCCTCCTTTAATGCTGCTGCTGCTTATGAATTTTTTAGGATCAGCAGGCCTAAGGTCAGATGGACTAGAATTATGTGGAAGGGTTGCATCCCTCCTAAGGAATCCTTCATCTTGTGGCTAGCTGCAAGCCGCAAGCTTCTGACCCTTGACCGTGCCCCTTATCTGGACAAATGATCAGTTTGCCCGTTTTGCCATTCTATAGATGAATCCCATGATCACCTTTTCTTTAAATGCAGGATTACCATCAGGCTTTGGAGTGAGGTTCGTGACTGGATGGAGTTTCCGAGAAGGAACATATCGCTGCATGGAACCTTTAACAGCATTATTCACTGTCGTGCCACTTCGGGCGTCAAAGGAAATAGGCGCTGTCTTGCTCTTGCTTCTACGGTCTATAGCATTTGGTTATGTAGGAATGCAATTATTTTTGATGGACTTGTATTTAATTTCACTGATGTATTAGATAAAATTAAATTCCGTATTATTAAGATGGCACACTTGATGCACTTGTATTAGCAAATGTTTGCTTGTATGTAACTAGGTTTCCTGTTCCTAGCATCTTTCATTTACTTCTTTTGACAAGTGTATCGGACTCTATATTTTTTTGTTTCTGCCGGGAAATGCCCCGAGTATCTTGTAAGTATTTTTTGGAATATATTCATTTACATATTTTTCAAAAAAAAAATTTGGAAGCCGAACTGTGTGCGCAAATTTTGAAAAATCATTGCAAATTAGTTTCCTGTCAATTGAGACTTGGTGCAGACAAAAGACACACATATTGATCATCAACAAAAAAATGAAAAGGGAAAATTTTCCAAAAGCCACATGTTATGGGACACATGCCGTTTGTGCTTCTCCTTGTTATGCCTCCAGACAAGCCTAACTGACTTCCCACACGCTTGATTTCCAACAGATCAATGAGAAATATAAAGGCAAAAGATTTGAGTGTTTTATTTTCTTAGACCCATTCATGCCCTAAGTGTCTATTTTAATTTGCTAATCATCATGATATTAGTCCGAAATAATTTTGCTTGTAAATAATTATTAATCTTTATCAAAAATTATAAATACACATAAAATAAATATTTTCCTTTAATATAATTTATTATATATTAAGAAATTAATCAAAATTTAAATCTTAAATTATTTAATTAAGAGATATAAATTATTATCCGTTCATACTTGTTTGTTGGTTGCCCTCACTGTCTTTGTATACGTGTGTTTCTGAGTTTTCAATTTTGACAATGAAATAAGATGTGTTATGTTCTTTTGGTGTAGTGAAAGAGGGGATGATGGGGTGTGTCACCAGAGGATATTGCCTTCTTTGATTTTTCAAGTACTTTCAGGGAACAGCCCCAACAGAATCTTATGGATCTGCCGTACTATTTAATAAAGTGGGGCCATTCATACCACCACTTGCAATTATTTTTCCCTATTCATAAATTTTCATGCCCCTATGGCTTTTTATTTGACACTAGTAGAGACCATGTCACATTGTGCTAGGGTCATTCCAAAAGCATGTTTTATCAATTTGTGTTCACTGTTCCAGACTAGAGCACATGAACATGAAGTGTTTTGTGTTTGCTAATTGAAACCCTTGTGTCACTTGGTCTAAAGAAATTTCACTTTCATTCACTTGGGTTTGTACAAACTTGTGCACACACACACATGAAGACATGCCCCAAGTGCCACCTTTCTTGGTCAACAGTTTTGCTTCCTGGCTTGGGAAACAAACTACATGCAGTTGCAATTTTGCATAGTCACATTAGCCCCCAATTAAGCTATAACCATTAAATCACAAAAGGAATTGCCTTTCTTTTTTTTTTTTTATACAAATGCAAGAAATCCGTAACTTGGAAATTGTACTTCTTTCATTTACATGTCATAAGGTTTTAAATTACACTCACAATCACAGTCACAGTTTTATTAAGTTACAGACAAACATAATTGATGCGGAGACAAGTGTAATTGATAGTGCTGCAATTGCAATCACGACCCAGTTTTATAGAATCCAGAAATCTAAACTAGGCTGAAATTGTGATAGCAGACTATTTTTTAAAGAACTATACTTAGAATATAATTTCTTATATGCTTTTGATCTTATTCTTCAATGAGAATTAAAGTTTTACTTAAGCAATCTAGTTTAATCTAGTTTGATCTTTACTACATAGATTATTAAAGTGAAACTTCAATTTTATTTTCAGATCATGTAAAAAACACACAAAGATCTGTATATAAGTTTTTTTTTTTTTCATTTTTAAAACCTTACATGTAACTTCTGTAAAAAAAATTACATGTCACTATGAATGAAATATTAGTTAATCTAATATTATTCTTCATATGAAATATGCATTGCTAGTCACTAGGCTTATACTAAAATGGAAATTGAGAAGTAACTAGAACAAACAATACTACCATATGCACTCAAGATTTGGGGTACGTAATTTCAGTTTTTTATGTTAATGTGTTCCAAAATAATAATAATTAATAATTGTATATAGCTTCCCTGCCCGAGGCTTTATTCGGTTCAAGAAAAACTCTGTCCTGTCTTTGATGTTTCATCACTCTGATTCTCAGAATAGCACTAATGCAGATTGCAGTGATTTGGAAGGCACAGTTACAATAACTAACAAACTCTTTTTTCCTGGTTTTTGCATTGCATAAATTTCCCTAGATGTGGACATGTCGATCAGGGTACTTTTGTTTTGTTATTTTTGGTTGCCTACTAACTAAGTATTAGTGCTTAAAATTTGGTTACAAGAACAAGATGTGACATAATTGATAAATAATTTTATCTCTTAAATATATGATTAGAAATTTAATCATAATTCATATGTATGAAAAAAATCTGTTAAGAGAGGTTAGTCCTTTAAATAATCATATTACCTTAAGAGATTAGTCTTTGATTCTCTGGAAAGAAAAAAAAAAAAAAAGTGCTTAAAATTTTGTGGTCTATGGGTTCTTGAGTTTTCAAGTTAGGGGCATGGGCATGGGACCTGGGTCTAGACTCAGGGTACAATTAAGGGACAAGGGACCACAGGGCAATAGAGGGGATCCTAAGTAGGAAGGAAGCAGTTAGTGACAATAATAGTTGTGTGTAGGGCCATGAAATGCAGACCATGGCATAGCACTGCATGTGCAAATAGGGTACACAAGGAAACTGTGGGAATGGAGAAACAAAGGGAAAAAAATGGAGCCAGCCAAGCAGTGTTTTCATTTTCTACAGGACTGCAAAAGGACAGTAATGTTCAAGTATTAATTTTGTATCATTTTTATTTATTTAGAATTAGAATTTTATTTTAATAATAAACATAACAAAAATTGACATTAAAAGTTGATATTAGTAATTATTAAAACACAATTTTATTTTTAATGCATTTATTCCTTTAAACAAAAAACATTGATTTTTTCTGTTTTTTTTAAGCATTAAGGATGTCTCTGGCAAAGTTATAGACTAATTTCTCAACATTAAAAAAAAATGACATTTTTCAACAAGTTTTTTTTTTCCTTCTATGCAACGATTTAGAGATCAAATTGATTTAGGCAAAAAGATAGAAAAGGAAGATTTGCATGATGCCAGGAACACACAAGTGAGACCCACTCCATCTTATGTCAAATTTCACTAATCCAACGATTATAGAAAATTTATGAATAATATTAAGCTTTTACTACTTTCATAATTTTTTTCATATATTTTGTTTCTCTAAAAAATATGGGTAAAATAAACTATTATGCATGATATGTCACAGTATAAAAGATGATCAACGGAGGTTGAGTCTACAATAAGTAACTAGTTTGAATTTCTGTTAGGAGTAATATCTACAGTAAATAATCTTGCTTTAAACAAAATTATGTAAAAAAAATATACTTGTTAATATTCGAAAAATTGCACAAAAGGTGAAAAAATCAATCATCATTTTTAAATACTCAAAATTGTAGTTAGAAAAAATTAATATCAATTAATTATTTGTATATAATATTGAATTATCAAATATAATTCTTCTTGTCTAACGTCTTTTCCTGCCAATAAAAATTAATTTAGTTAATAAGAAATAAATTTATTTTAAAAGAATATAAGTTTGATTTCAGTTATCAAGATAAAATTATATGTATCATACATATATTAATGAATTCTAATTCAATTAATTGAAATATATATATGAATTTGAAAGACTCTTAATATCGTATTTAACTGATGCTAATAAAAAAAAATATAGCATATCATATATCACGCTTGGTGCTGTCTCCTGAAGAACTTAACCCGTCAATCCACCAGATCCTACGCGCACGTATTTGATGATTGTTCAAATCTCTTTTCAGTTGGTCTCACCAGTTGGAAACCAGGTAGCCCCCTACATCACCACAAGCGTAACCACTTGTCTCCCCAAACATTCTCACCTTTTACTACTACTAAGTACTAACTAATCTCCATTTTCCTTACAAGTTACAATGCCTCAATTATTTTAAACTAGCAATTAGATAAAATATCTGTTTGAATGTAAATTTTTCTAAAAATATTTTAAGAAGAAAAAAATGAAATAAATTTTTTCATAAATTAAAATAAATTTTTCATTAGTTCATCTTTTAGAGAAATTATATTGATGAGTTTCTAAAAATTAATTAATAAATAATTTATTTTTACTTATAAAAAAATTCATTTTATTTTTTTATTATTTTCTTTTAAAAATACTTCTGAAGAAACTTATCTAAATTTATCCAAAATAAATTTTGGAATAATCAATCCTAATTGATAGTAATTAAAATAATTAGTTTTAACAGTATTCCTTAAGATATTTTGGACTGAAAGGTAAACTATTTGTTTCTCTCGTGTGTGTGATTTTGGATTAAGTGCACTAGTCAATTTTAGCAGTTAAGTCTGATACTCTTTAGGACGGTTACTTTTAGCCCACGATTAATAAGAGAAGTCGACGTAACCTTCATAATAATTATTCCCAAGTTAGTATTGTTTAAAATAAGCATATACAGATATACAGACTTAAGGATTAAATTGGATATTACCTCCACAAGAGTCCTTTATAATTATTTTGCCTCATTTTTTTCCCTCTGATTTGAAAATATTTTATTTTTAGTCTTTCAAAGTAATTATAATTACTATTAAATGGTGGTTATAAACCAACAAAAATTACAGTCTTGGAACTTTGAAGAGCAAAAGTGAAGTACTTCTAAATTAAATGGACAAAAATAGAAGAAGAAAAATTGGAAGACTCAAACTAAATTTAGAGACACCAACAACATATTTTATCCTAAAAAAATAATATAAAACATGTTAATCTTAATTAATTTTTTTTCTCTTTTAAACAAATTGCCATAAAAGTTTATTAAAATTGACAGCTAGTAGATTTTAAGTATGACATGGTATTTGGCTATTTGCCTCCATATCTGCTTGAAAAAAAAATCCTTATATTCATATTTATATAGAGTGGATATCAAATTATCCATACCTATATTCATCTACATCAATTTTTATAAATAATGATTTGAATTTTACTTTAATTTTTTAATATTAATCTATTTACACAGTGTTACTTTTTTATATGTGACACCATGTAAAGAGATTAAATTAATTTATTTTGATATTAAATATTCATATTTATTTTTAATCTCTTCCTAATGTTCTCTCATCATTTCGAGTGTTGTATCATTCATCTTGTTGCTCTACGTACCCATTCACTAAACTTTTTTTCTTATTCTTTTATTATTTACACTGAACATTGGATAACTACGTCATGAATCATAGTTCTATTAATGAAATTGGATTATAGTGCATGAATGGGGATATCAAAACAATTAGAAAAGATGAATGGGATGCTTCCTCGTAAAGGCATTATTTCTTAGTTAATTTAATTTTACTTGAATGAATTCAGCTATAGGATAAGATCTTATTTTCCTTCTTTTTCAAATTTTGGTGGGTAAGTATGCAGTGAAGTTAAAAGTTTCTTCCAATGTTTCTTGACATTTATTCATTGAAAATGTGACGAGGAAATATACCATTTCATAAATGGCTATAATTTGAACATTCTATTAGTGTCACTTCGATATGTTCTTTCATATATTAAAAGAATTTAATTCAATTGATTAAATATAATGAGTAAGTATTATCATCTTTGATTTCTAGGAATAAAAAAAATATATAAAGAGTCTCATTAGTTTCAATTGTCATGGATTTATTCAATTATAAGCTAAATCATTTAAATAATCTCACCATATGATGTATAATATCAATTAATTATAAGATATATATTTATATAAAATCATGATATCATTAAAATACTGTTTCAATATATCAATAAAAAGACTGACATTTAGAAGAAAAAAATTCTAAAAAAATGTTTAGTGAAAATTTTATCAAGTTTAAAGGATTTTATAGGCTATGAAATTAGGTTCTAAAGAGGAGACAAAATTTAGTTTTTTTTTTTTTAAGTTTGATGTTTTGATTAGTAATTTTTTAGCATAATATGGTTTAAAAGAAGTTAACTGATCCAATTTATTAAAATTTTGAGTAGAAAATGAGGATTTAAAGGTCTTATGGAAAAGAAAATTAATTGTGGGACCTTACTTAATTTTAAAATAAAGGGACTTTAGAAAAGAACTCATATCATTTCACTTATAAACAAAGCATTGATACAATCGCGAGAATGATTAAAATGGCGTGAACTAGCATAGAATCTAGATGCCATTGATAGAGCATGAATAACTTGATTTACTTGTCAATGGATTAAGTTCACAGATGAATTTGTAATGTTTATGAGCTGTATCACTTGCTTACATTCCATCTCAAAGACAACGTTGGTGTAGCCCTTCTCAATGACCCAAGATATAGGTACAAGGATACTTGAAGCTTCTCCCTCTGATATGGGTAGTTATAGCTAGCGGTGTTCAAAATCAAACCAAATTGTTTGTAAATTATCAAGTCGATTCAACAAAACTAAAAATCACAAAAATTAAAAATCTAAAAACGATATATTTTTTGTGGTTTGGTTTGATTTTCAAATTTGTTATAAAAATTGAACCAAATTGCATACTATACTTATATTGATTTTTATTGTGATACTTAATAGTATTAAATAATTTATTACTTTTCCTTTAATTTACAATCAAGTTGCATATTTTACTTTCATATATTAAAAAATGATTTCCTAATATTGTTAAAAAGTAGTGTTAAATATCAAATGATACACAATTTATTATGTTAAAAAAGAGTTGATAATATCATTTTATATTAATGCTAACTAGAAGTGAAAATAATATTTTTCAACTGAATTATGTTAGACAAAATTTAATAAAATAAATAAATAATTATGTAAGTTTAGTTGATAAATTTTAAATTATGATAATAAATTAAAAAATTAAAAAAAAACACCCAATTGTATCAAATCAAATAGTAAAAGATTGGTTTAGTTCAAATTGATGTTATATTTAAATTGAAACAAATCAAATCATATTTTTATTTTATATTTGATTCAGATTATTTTTTATCTAAAAATCCAATCAAACTAAATTTTCATCACCCTTGGTTGTACCTCAATAAGTTTACCTTCATAATTTCGAAGAATTTCTTCCATTCCAAACTGCTTTGAATATGAGAAGATAGAGGCATCCATATTACATTGTAGCATGTTGGCACTCGGTTTTCCAATTCTTAAGTCAATTAGTGTAACTTTAATAATAATAATAATAATAATAATAATAATAATAATAATAGACTATAAACTTTAACCTTAAACCTTACTTGAATAACACATTAGGAAAATGTTATAAATTAGTTAAATAAACTCATTTAATAATATATTTTAGTCAAATAAACTTGTAACTAGTTATATAAATTGTAAATTAACTGAAATTCTTGTGAAACTAATTTAAATTCAAAGGAATCATTTTTAAAGAAATTGCATATTTTGTCAATTAAATTACATTATTTATGCAGCCTTTAGTGACAATATACCTGAGAAGTTTGTTTGAGGAGCAAAGGCGAAACCAGCTTCAGAGGATTTTCTTAAATATTTTCAAAAGCTCGAAATTGACAAAGAAATTATGTACATCTCTAAAGAATTTGATTCTATTAAAGTGTGAAATGAGAGTAATAGTATGAGAAGTGAAATTCATCAAAAAGTCAAGAATTCCATAATTTATTATGTATGTATATATTTCGTGACAATATATTGATTTCCCAATCAATAATTATCACTTCATACTTTTTTTAAGGCGCATCTTGCATTTCAACTTTGAGAAAGATCCCAACTTTAATAAAAGAGACAGATCTCAACTTTAATAAGAAATTGAATCTATATATAACTGTCAAGACTATAGATAATTATTTAATAAGGGTATTGGTGGTTGCAAATTAAAGAATTTTTGTAACAGAAATAATTTTTTTTTCATAATGTAAAATCTGTTGTCGTCACTATTTAACAATCATATATAGAATCCGGAAGTCACATCCTTTGATTAATTAAGAATGTTTGGAAACCTACGAAGAAAAATTAAAAAGAAGAAATATTTATAAACTCCAAGAAATTAAATATCATTTTGAAAGACAAAAGGCATATATAATTATTAAAAGCAAGCTACGTACGTTACAAGGAAAAGGATAAGGACAAAGCAATCCAAGAGATCACGATAGTTGGCGATCAATATTAAGCAAGTACCCAAATCATAACGAACTAATTAAAATAAAGTGGATTTGTGAATAATTGTGACATTGAAAATTATATAGTAAATAAGGAAGTAATAAAAATAAAATAAGAACGAAATTGTTTCCCTTGTTTTTTTATATATTTTAATTTCTATAAACAAACTAACGATTATCCAATTAAGAAAATCATTGAATCTTTGCTGGGATAATTTCTAGAATAGTGTCCTATAATATTTCAAATATGATTGACTTATAATGGAGATACTTGTAAACATAGGCGGACGGAAGTAAAGGAGAAGGGGTGACCACCCTTGAATTTATGGGTGAAATTACTTATATACCCTCTTTTTTTTTGTTTTTCCTAAAATACCCCTAGGTCACAAATTATTAGCCCATTTTTCGATTCCCCTTCTCTTCTTTGTTCTCTGGTTTTCACGCTCTCTCTGGCCTGTCCCTTGTTGCAACCCTTCTTTTCTCGATTTCTCATGTGACTCTGACCAGTCCCTAGCCTCTGCTCGAGCCTTTAGCCTTTCACTATACTCCTGGTCTATTCGCCTCCCTTTTTGCCATCCCTACGAATTTAACACTCCCTCTTCCTCTCTATTCGCCTCCCTTTAAATCCACGGTGCAGATTCGAGGAGTTACCCCTTAGATTCGAGGAGGGTTTAGAGTCGTCGTCGTCGACAACCTCAACAATGCCTCCGAGGTTGCCATCCAAAGAGTCAGGGAGCTAGCTGGCGAATTTGGGAACAGCCTTTCCTTTCACAAGGTGCTCCCCCTTCTCCTTCTATTGCCTGTTCCATTCAATTTCGATTTTTTCGGTGCCTTTCCTCGTAAACAAAGATTTTTTCGGGATTCATAATTTCGTCGATTTAGGTTTAGATTTGTGAAAATTTGGGATTACGATGGATCAGTTTTGTGCTTATAGACGGCGACGAGTTAATTAAAATTTACATGTGTTTTTGCCCCTCTTGATTTATTTTCTGGATCCACCTCTACTTGTAAAAAACCAAACAAAAAATTAAGAAAATCATATGCAGTTCAATTTCTGACCTTTTATTACTTTTTTTGTACTTGTTTCGACACTAAATTTTATTTCCAAACTTAATAAGAGAGTCAAATTATTTGTTACTTTATAAAATAAAATAAGTTATTTTCCAATCATGATTCATATACAAGTTTGAAAAGGCAAAAAACTACAAAAAGATGTTGAATTATGTTTTTTAACCTTTTAAAATTTAAGTCTTTTGTAAACATTTAAAAACTCTTGTTAAAAAAATAATGAATAAGTTTTTGGAATCAATTGTAGTTTTTTAAAATATAAGAATCAATTCTAGTTGTTCATATCATAAATATGAAAAGTGTTAACAACAAAGTCCTTTTAAAAAATATGTTAAAAAGGTTTGATTTCAAAGATACGATTCAAACTCTAGGTTAGTAAAATCGATTAATACTGTTTGGTTGAGATGATGAAATAAAGAAGATGGAAATATGAAAAATATATTTAAATTAAAATTAAGTATAAGAGATGTGAGACTCATATGAGATCTACATTATTTTTTTTATATTTCTTTTCTTCTCCGTTCAACCAAACACAACATAAGGAAAACATCATAAAACTATAGTATATGTTTATATCATGTCATCCTTAAATAATTAAATTTTATATATTCCTTAAAGCATAATCACGATTTTCACTATTAAGCAATTTAAGTATAATGTGTATGAGTTATAAGATAGTTTGATGGTTGAGGAAAAAAAAGTAATAAATTTGAATCTCCCATTAACATAATATACTAACTATTAACATTTATCTATAAAAAAAAAAATACAAAGTGTACAACCTCATAGACCGAATTATAATTGGGCAATTATAATTGCACAAGTCCTCTTTGATTCAAAAGCGCATGTTCTTTTATACAAACAAACCCAAGTATTAATGTACATGTTTTTCTAGAAATATAACTCAGTGTGTTTATTAACTAGAAGACAAAAATTTCAATGTTATCTCTCAAGCTTAGACAAATAGCACTTCTAGTGAAAATTCTTCTGGTCGCATTCCTTTACAAATATTTCAATAAAATAAATCTATTGAAACTTGACTTGAGTTTTGAGTAAGTAGAAGCAAACTTAGGAAGCTTGTCTTCAAGAAGATCATTAGACAATGGTCTTCAAATTATACCAAAAATATATAGTTTAAACAATACTTTCTAAGATGCCAGCTAGACATTATAATATTAAATTCATAACATATTTTTTTATTTATCTAATAAGAATGTGAGAAGATAAATAAAAAAATAAAAAATGTAATCATATAATAATACATGAATAATAAAATCATTTTATCAATTTTAATAATTTATATGACTGGCATGAGGTTTTCTCAATATTTAATCTTTCACTTATTCACATCCTTCTTTTCACTCTATAATGTTTGTTTTGTTAAATTCTCTCTTTGTATATACCTATTTAAAGATTAATCATGACAAAATTAATAAATATTTTGCACAAATATGAAAAAAAAACAATGAAAAAAATGATTGTATATCAATTGAAAACTCCATCACGATTTAATTTTTAATGAAAATAGGGATATAAATTTGCATGGATTTCAAGATGGAAATTATTAATTATTCTATCAAAGGAATATCGCTGTTGCATACAAAATAGTATGTAGCAGTCATTGAAATGGATGAATGGGTTGGGTTACATATGATTCCAGCTAATCCATCAACCTGACAATTTGAACTTGTAGGTCCTATGAGTCTCCCTGGGATCGGATCCTTCTGGAGGATGATGTAGATCATGTTTAAAATTGAGTTCAACAAATACTAGTTCTATTATTTTTTTAACTCATTCAGAAAAAGTTGTTATCCTTGCAAATGCAATTACCACCAAAACAAAAATAATCACATATATTAAAAGATATTATTATTAGATTTATACAGTTTGATTTATTATCTTAGATAACTAATTAGGAATGATATCTGTGTAACGATATGTTTGGTAGTGTGAATTTTGTAAGAAATGGTTGAGAAATGACAAAAACAAAATAGATAAAAAAGAATCTCTTTAATCTTTTGAAATTATTTCAAAAGGTGAAGGAATGAAAAATGTGGGTGAGACACTAACACCCTATCAAAATATGTTCTTTTCAAATTATGGATGCCAGTGGGGCGTGATAGGTAAGAGTAGTAACTCTCTGTCATTGGCTTCATTGGATAAAAATTTGTCTTGTACTTGTGAATATTTTGTATAAATATTCATTAAGCTAATATTTATGAATTTTATAAATATTTGCCAGTATCCACATGTATTATTAGATGTTCGTCAAAATATAAAATTTAAAATAAAACTGTAAAAAAAATATATAAAAATAATAATTTTAAAATATATATTTATACTAAAATAAATAATTTCAAATTTCTAGTACCTATGGGTAAAGTACCTTACTATCCATTCCCTCCTCCATTAATAAGGGATTAAAAAAGATATTCCTTTATTTTATTTGTGAGTATAGATATTCTTGTCTTAGTATTGGAGGAAGAGGGAGTGAGAGGGAACAAAGATTTTTTTTCCTAGCTTGTAGATACTATTGTTTTGTATTGGATTGTATAAATAGCATATAATTAACTATTAAATACAACTTTATAATACTATATATTTAGTTTTTTAAAAGTAAAATTTTATCAAGCAATAGAGTACAGATAGTCCATCATAATTTGAATTAGTTATTACTAAAAGGCATCTCAATATATAGTACAATCCCATTTTAAACAACATTGTCTTTTAAAAGGATTTTAATAAGTATTTAACAATGATTTTTTTTACCTCAATAGTTGAAAAAAGTAATACATGTACACATATAAAGATCATGTAGTTACATCTCAAAATTGTTGAATGAAATACAGTATACTTTATAGTTTCTGAACTAAAGTGGGCCTTATGGGGTAAGGAAATTGGAAATAAATAAAAAAATCTTCACACAATAACAAATATGGCAAATAGTGGCTAATTAAGTGCATCTTAATCATCATTTATAGAGTTTATTTACATCAGAATACAATCTAGAAAGAGGAAGCTAAATACCAACTACTGCAATCCTATAGTAGTGTCTCGCAGGTTCCCGATGTAAAAGCCTCTACAGACATGCATGATTTCATGCATCATGGAAAAGCCAAAAAAATCTCCCAAATCTTGTTCACATGAATGAATATGCAACTTACTATTATTGGCATAAACAACTTACTATTATAGTGAGAGATTGAGTTGCTAGTAATGAAGTAGTGTGACAGAATAATGTGACCTTTGTTTATTAGGAACCCCCCCAACACAAAGACCATAGTCACATATCGAAGTGCTAAAGAGAATTTGAAGAACTGGCACATACTCCAGTTTTGGAGGGTCCCTACCACCCTTTCACCCTCTCTGTCGTATGGTATTCTAAATAGTAGTGATTAGGTTAGTTAATTAAGTTGCAGCTTTTCTCTATGTGAAATCCAATATTTTTTTTTATGTGACTTTAAAAATATTTTAACACATAATGACCTATTATTATATGTATACAATTTTTCTTATCATGATATTGATTTAAAATAGTTTTTGTTAAAAGGGATGATTAATCTTTATAGAGGATCATAAGTATATATAAAATATGTATTTTTTCTCTCAACATTATTTATTTCATATCTAAACATTAATCAAAATTTAAATCATAAATTATTTGATTAAAAGATACAAATTATTATCATTTGTACTAATTATTGATATTATTATTGACCTAAAGTTAATTTATATAGTAATTTTTTAGATTTTTTTTTTTTTGAGAATTTAAGAACCATGATAACTCTATATTTTAAAATTGAATTTAATGATTTTAAAGTTGAATTGATAACTGCACTTGGATCTAAACTCTGTTTTGTAGCATGCCTATATTTCATCATTTCTCATAGATCGAATTGAAGATCTATTATTTTTCTTTTCTTTAATTTAAGTCCACAGTTGTTTACTGTTGTTCGTGGAACAGATATTGATGACCGTACGTTTCTGTTTCACCACTGTGAAAGAAATAAATGAAACGTCTAAGATTGGATTTTCCCGACTCCGGAGTGAAAATTAATTTAAAAAGATGCGGGGTGGGCTTTATTTGCTCATATTGTTACCCTGTCAGCTATTAATTTATAGTTTATTTGAGAATTGAAAAAGTAAGTAGCAAATAAGAAAATCCATATTGGTTACTGCTAAATTTTAAAGATAATTAAAGTTTCATATTGATGATTAGTTTAATAGTTGGTCTAAAATTTATGAAAATAGGTTAGGATTTTACAAAAAATCAAATATCTTAATTATAGTAATTATAAAAAATACTAATTACAAATTTTCTTTTAGTGTGCAATTGTTAATGAAATTTGAATTAATTCTGATGTATATATATTATATAAATTTTAACCACTATATCGACTCTAGTAATTTATCTTAGCTAGAGTTTGATGTACATATTTGTGTATGTGAGATAGAGGGAAATAATTAGGGGTGTTATTGGATGGTATTGACCCAATGGACTCCATGATGGACACCAAACTAATTAAATTGGTTTAGTCCCAGTGTGGCTTTGTTTAATCAGTTCTTTTACTTCATGTACAATTCAAATAATTATAATTATATTTATTATTTTTCAACTTGATAATCCAAACAATTATTTTTAAACTTTAAATTAATACGTTTTAGACTTTGGTACTTTTTTTTCGTTTATCTTTCTTCTTCTTCATACAATATGATTTTTTTATGATCTTATTTAGTGTTACCAAATACTTTAATTTAGTCATATTTATTATGTAATTTTTTTATCATTTTTAAGTAAAAATTAATGAGATATATAAAGTATATACATAGAAACATTAAAAAAAAATTAAACTTTTCATCGTTAAAGAATAATAAATATTATTAATTACCTTGTATAAAGCTAGAAATTTATCTATAATAGATAATAATAATCAAAGATAAAAAAAACTTTAAAATATAATAATTTATTTTTATCATAATTAGATTGCTAAAAGAAATCAAACTTAAACCTAACCAAACCAATCATATTAGATTGATTTAGACTTTACTTTATTTTAAATTTGAAGCAATATAACCTAAAATAAGTGTTGATAAAGTGTTTGATATTTCAGTCGATTTAACCTAAAATAGGTGTCTAATTACTCCTAAAATAATAGGTATTGATAAAATGTTTAATATTTGAATACTCATATATCATCACTCTTCAACAAATTCCCGTCAATGCACCTCCCCTCTAATAGTTTTAAATTTACTACAACAACACTATCTATATTACACTAACACCCCTATTACCTAAAAACACATTACATCGTATACCATTACACTCTTATAACAAAAAGTGTTATAAACATCAAAAAAAGAATAAATTACTATTTTGGTCCCTAAAATTATACAACAATCATTAGAGATAGAAATACACTTAGCTTTGATAAGTTTGAGCCTAACTTTGGTTTAAAATAAATGGCTTGAACCTAGTATGTTAATTTACCAAAGTCCCTTTTAAAGACTTGACTTGACCTGTACATAAAAAGCTTAACATAGCCTACAATTTTGTTTAAAAGCTTACTTTGTGATAATTTAACACCCAAATATAGGTGATTATGTATATTAAGCTTTATAAAAATCGAATCTAATTTATTTTTATGATATAAGCATATCTTTAATGTCTAATCTCACATTCATGAAATTTTTTTTTAAAGATATTCATGATAACTTTAAAAACATATTTTACAATCAAAAGACATAAATTTATGTTTTAATAAACTTATAAGCTTAAGGTTGAATTTTTATATAGATTACCATGCTTAACATTTAAAAAGATAATTGTAAAGTTTTAATACATTATAACAAATTTAATATAATAATAATACTAACAACAAATATAAATATTATTATTTTTTAAATAGATGGGTTCTTTAGGTTTAAAAGACTTTTAGATGCGTATAAATTTAACCTTTTTAATTAAATAGACTTTAAAAAATCAATAAGGTATTATTCAAGTTCAATTATTGATCATATTTTATTTACTTCCTAGTCAAATTCTGAATTAATCATGATTCATTTTTTTTTTCTTATGAACTAAAGGATTAAGACAAAAAAAATACTTTAATTAAAGTCTTGCATGAGTATGATGTAGGCTAAATCATAACCCTTGTCTAGTGGTATGATCTATTTCCACTCTTAAATGTCATATTAGTTCTTAAAATTAAGAAAATTTTAAATAAGTCCTTGAAAATTTCAATTCTTCTTCCATCTAACTTCTCAAACTTAAGCACTTACTTCATTTTTATCCTTAAATATATGTTAATATTATTATTTTTAAGTCATGTATTTTTTTTCTATTTTTGACTAATATGATTAACGAATTACACTTTCAAAAACTGATTTTATTTCTTAATTTTAAGAATTAATTTTACAATACTATATACTTTCAAGAATTAAAACAGTGGTTTCATAAAACCTAATAAGGGTTAAATATGCCAAAAAATAAAATTATATGTACCCATGCATTTTCTTTTTTAAAAAATCTTAAATACATTTTTTCCTGTAATTTAATACTATTTTCATTTTTGTGTCTGCAAAAAAAAATTATTTTAATTTTTATAGAATATTTGTTTTATTTTTTGTCCTTAAAATATTTAGATAATATTTTTTATTATTTACAACATTTTTTATATTTTCAAAGTATTATTTTTAACATATTAAGGACGGAAAAACAAATAAACATATTTTATAAAAATTTAAAAAAATTATTCAAACATAACTGAAAAAAAAATTGCACATCAAAACTGTATTTAAGAAAAAAGAAAATGTACCCATGCATTTCTTTTCTTTTTCCGTCTTCTTTTTAATTTCCTTGTTGGATTGGCTACATGCGATTCTGCTAGGATGGAAATTTAGAATGTACAGAGATCTTTTCCGTGGGATACTTGCTTTGATGAATGATGATCAGAACCATTAATTATATGTAGACCTGGCAGCTGACTTTATTGGAGATGCAATAATAATTATAGAAATGATAGAATTTATATAGATATAATGTTCGTGTGTTGAACGGTTTTATTTATAGTTTGTAATTATAGTATTATAAAAATTTAAAAATAATATTATATATTAGAGTATGTGAAGGCAATTAAAATATATATTATTAAAATAATAATATTTTATTATTTTATAATTTATTAAAGAATACATTGCATATAATGCTTTAATTTTAATGTGTATTTTGGTATAGTATTTACCGGTGTTTTGGTTTTAAAACCTAGCTTTTATTTTGTTTTTAAGAAATGACTTGACTACTGAATCAATAATTTTTAAATGATATTGATTTGACGACATGATGTTCTATTAATCATG
>PYAF01003279.1:197970-245935 GCA_007407185.1 Glycine tomentella | reverse complement strand
AATTAAATTAGTATTTGACTATAATTCAATGCTGAATCAATAAAAATCATATTTTATATATATAAATATTTTTTTATAATGTAATATTTATTATAAATTACATTGATATAATTTTATCATTCTCCATATATAAAAATAATCAAATTACATAAATGTAAGTTACAGTAACTATATTATATTTTCAATAATTTTATTTATTTAAACATGAAATTATAGTTATATATATATATATATATATATATATAATCTTGAGTGTATTAAATTTTATCATACTTGAACAATAAAAAAATAATCAAATATTCATATTTCTACATACTTTAAAAATTTATGCATATTATTAATTTTGATGTAAATAAACGAGTTATTAAATAGTTTTGGATTTATATTTCCAAATTACATTTGGAGCATCCCTGTGGTTCGTTTTTTCTTGTTTTGATTGCCACCTTAGGAGATTTCCCTATATAAGCAACATTATTTTCCTTTTTTTTCTTTATTTTGTTAGAATTATGTTTTTATTACACACTTACATGGTTTTGAACTGAAATTGACTAGAGCCTGTGCATGATTTTGACTTGATTGAAAATCAATATTCAATAAACATATTAGAATATGAGATATAAAATTGATCTAATGATAAAATAAGAGACTTAAGAGTAAAAGAATAAGAGAATTTTGCTAATTAGCCAGGATTATTGTAACAAATTCTCTAACAATTTCTTTTGCATACATTATTTATTACTAGTTCAAAATTACAAAATTATAGGTGTTCCAAAAGAGTGAGACCCACTAATTTTATGTTTTTTTTTTTTATAATTTTAATCAGTAATAAATTAACAAATATTATGTTTGAAAAGTTATATTAGAGAATAGTAATAATAAAAATAGTACGTTACTAACATTTTTCAATGTAAAATGATAAAAAATGAAATTTAAGCAAAAGATCGAAAAACCTCAGTAAAAGAAAGCACTTGTTAATGGGGGAGTTATACAGCATAACTATTACATAAAGTAAGGTTGTTACCAAAAAAGAGGTGAACAATAGAAGGCCATTCCTTGTGACATGAACAGGTTCCATTGATCATTTCTAAGTTGATGAGAAAGTTACTCCTATTTATATATACCATAATGAGTCTTGGATTTATGAGCTTTTATGTATGAATATCATTTTAGATAATCTAGTTTTAATTTGTTGTTGAAAGAAGGTAATCTAGTCTTAATAATCATTATTATGATGCTTAATTATTTATATAATTTTGATTATAATATTCTTATAGTTTATTATTGGTTGTCTATGTATTCGACCACTTGTAGGCCGAATACCAAGTATTCCTAGGGCTTTGGTGCTTGATGCCCACGCACCTTCAATTCTTCTAAAGGGAGTATTCGACTATTTAGTCAACCAAATACTCACGACTCTAGCCATGTATTCCATGTATCTGGTTTGTTTAAAGGGTGTTCGACTATTAGACTAGCCGAATATTGGAGAACCCTTATGTCTATTTTGTGGAGTGAGTCTTAATTTGTTTGTTCAGCATGGTATTAGACCCTTCAACCCACTGAATATCCCAAAGACTCAGTATGTATTTTGTGAAGCTCTGTCATTGCTTATGCATACGAGTAGGGGTGGACATCGGTTGAATTTTTAAGAATCCAATCCTTATCTACATAAATGGATTGAATCTTAAATCTATATCCATATTTTTTTAAAAATAATTTGGATTCAAGATCCAATCCATTTAAATGGATATGGATTTGGTCATATCCAAATTATATCCACTTAAATGTTATAAGGATTTTTTTTTACAAATTTTAGTAATTAAACGTTAAAAAGTGAAAACTTAGCACCTCTCTATTTAAGAACTATTTTCAACTGATTTTGGTCAAGACTATTTTCGATTGATATTGGTTAGGGTATTGTTGGCTTATCTCAACCAGGGCCAACTGACATCGTCCCAAATATTTTTAGACCAATATCAATTAGGACTATTTTTTGGCTGACATCGATCAATGCATTTTCAGTTGACATCAGTCAAATATGTTTTAGGTTGATCTTAGGTAGGATTATTTTTTGGTTGAGGTTGACTAGGATTTTTAGTCAATGTCGGTTGGTAATAATTTTTGGCCGACATTGACTAGGGAATTTTCGATCAGCATTGATTGTGACTAGTTTTTTGCCAACATTGGTTAGGATTTTTGTGGCAAACATAAGTAAGGTTTTTTTTTTTGGCTGATGCCAGTCGTTGATATTTTTTTGCCAACATCTGTCGTGACTATTTTTTGGTCAACGTTAGCTAGGTGTTTTTGCTAACGCTGGTTGAAACTATTTTTTTGTTGGCCAACATTAGTCATGACTATTTCTTTTGGTCGGCATTGGCTAGAGATATTTTTTGTTGACATCAACTAGGATTTTTTCGATCGATGTCAATTGGAAAAATATTTTGGCTGACGTTAGTTAGGTTTTTTTTTGGCCGATATCGATCGATAATGTTTTTCAGCTGATATCGACAAAAAAATAGTCTCATTTGACGTTGACAAAAAAAATTATAGCTTATGTTGACTGAAAAACCTACCTGACGTCTACAAAAAAATAATCTTGACAGACATCGGGCAAAAAATCTAGCTAATGTCGACCAAAAAATAGTCTAGACTAATGTTAATAAAAAAACTTTGGACAACGTCGACAAAAAAATAGTCTTGACCAATGTTGACCGAAAAAACCCTTACCGACATTAACCGAAAAATAGTCTTAACCGATAAAGGTTTAAAAACATTAACAATTGACGTCAGAATAACTACAGACGACATCGACCAAAAATAGCTCTTACCGAAGTTGGCCAAAAAAATCTAACCATCATTTTTCAAAATATTGTATTAGATTTAAAAATTCAAATAAATATCCAATCCATATACAATTAATTGGATTATATTTAAAATCCAAAAAATTAGATTTGGATATGAAGCTGGAATATTTAAATAGATTTAAAGTGAATTAGATTGAATTATATATGAATTAATTTTATATATTTAATTTTTTTTGTTCAACTCTACATACGAGTATTCGACTAGTTAAATACTTTTTCAGTATACAAATAAATGTATAATAAATCATGAATATATAAAAATATTAATTCACTAGTTTACTCGTTAATAACTGAAAATTACTTCTTTTATCTTTACTCAACTTAGAGGAAGAAATTCCGAGATTAAAACGAACATCACCTTTTAAGAAAAATATTTTTTAACCTGTATTTGCAAAATAATTTTATTGGTAAGGCCTATTAAGAAAAATATTAAAATATTGTCAAAAATAAAATAAGTTCCTTCTAGCCAACATTTGTAAATGTGTTAAACTAAATTAAGCAGTAGTTTTAAATTATTTTTATTTAAAATTTAAAAATATTAAATGAAAAAATTACCCTAGTAAGTACTAATATAATTAATACCTATCGAGCAAAATATTTTATTTAAATTAACAACAAAACATTACAAATCCACCTAAACTCACATAATAATACATGAATTAATTTTAAAAGCAGTACTCAAAATAGAAAAAAAAAACTAACACATAATCATTCAATCATAACTCATTATATATGATAAATTTATTAATTTATAATTAAATGACATTATAAAATTATACATAACCATTAAATTAATGATTAGAATAAAGAAGTCTGTTCATAATTTATACATATGTAGAGGGCGAGTTCTATCAAAGACGTTAAAGTTGTGCTTAAGTGACTTATTGATCATAAATTTAAATATAAAAATAACATCTTTACATATATATAAGAATAAATCTGTAAACAATATCCCCCACTCTTACCTTCATATAACAAAGAGTATTTCAACAATAGAATACATACTTTTTATAATTTATACATATGTAACAATGAATTAACATAAACTAATAATTAACAAACTCAAAGCATGGGCAATTTCTATTTATAAGATAATTTTTAAAAAATTTGTTGGTTCCTTTTATATACTACCAAATTCATATTCTCTGATATACTAGTTATTTTTAACTAAAAATATTTTTAATTAAGTAACAAAGATATTATGTTAACATACATCTAGAAGAGAAAGAAACATTAATAAAAATGATATTTTTAAAAAATATAGATTTAGTATAAATTTATTATTATCAATTACATTAATTATTTTTTTAAAATTTTGGTGAATTAGATAATTAAGTCTTATAAATAAGAATTGATTTAACAGCGTAAAGCTTCGTTATATTTAAATGAGTGAAAATAATTTATTCAACATAAAAAAATCTATTCAATTTTTACTGTTTATATAATTCTTTTAAGCCAACAATAATTACATACTACTACGAATAAAATTAATATTTAATTTAGTGAATTAAAAAATAACTATATCTCTTAATTAAAAAAAGGGAACAAATGTAATGTGAATTAGTTGAGGTAGGTGTATTGTATAGAGTAATAGAGTAATTCTTTACCGAAGGGATTGGATTTGGTAGGTCGTTAGGTCGATTTCAAGTGGTTACCTCAACTGAAACCAAGGTTACTGAACCCTCTTTGAATTGCACATAATAATCTAGTTAATAACACAACACGACCAAGCAAAAACACAAGCACAAGCCGAGGGACTAATGCAGTAGTGTGACACTGATGTTGATGGGGACAGAGATATTGAAATTGAGAGAGAGAGAGAGAGAGAGAGAGAGAGAGAGAGAGAGAGAGAGAGAGGAAAAAGGTTTCTGATGAATAGGCTATGCTATATGTATGCTAGCTAGGGTCATATTTACTAGTGCATTTGAGCATGACAAGGCTTGTTCCGTTGTGTTGTGCAGCAATAGCAACAAAGCCCCTCTAATGAAAAAATAAAATTTTTAAATATTATTAAAGTTTTTATAAATAATTGAAACTTTATTTTAAATCATATTTTTATTATTTTAAATTTTTAATATATTAATTTTTTGTTTTAAATATTTATTATTAATTATATAATAATATTATATAATCACAATCATTGATGATATTTAAAAGATTAATTTATAAGATAATACATTATCGCTTAACTCATAATACACAACAATAATTTAAAATAAAAATTTTAATAAAAATTCAAAATATTTTTATTTATTTATTAAGACTTTAAATAAAATTTCGTAATTTATCATAAATTTCAAAATATTTAAGAAAAAAGAAACTTTGATGTGCTTTGAAAAGAAAGGTGTCCCTTGCTGCTGCCACAAGCCGAAGTAAGCACCCATCACATTAGTGTCTTTCTTGTCAATTTAGAGAGAGACAGCCTAAGACCCTGCAACCCCCCCATGAATGGAGAGAGAATGAGAGAGAGAAAATATATAAAAAGTTATTTTCTTCCTGTCTCTCACTCTCACACGTGTGAGTGAGGTGTGATTTTGTTAAAAGAATAGAATAAATAGTAGTAATATAATGACAGCAACTGGTTAAATGAGAATGCCAGGGTCATTGCCTCAGTCTGGATACCTAACTACTTCAAACTTCTCTCTCTTTCTCTCACACACACTATTTCCTCTCTCTCTCTTTTCTTTTCTCATTGAACCAATGGTTTCATTAGTGTAGGTATCTGTTAAAAAGGCTTCAACACTTGAACACTTTTGAAACCAAAGCACTTTAGCTGTTTTTAACCCCTCCTGCAAACAAATCTGTCTTCTGCTGCTTCTTCTCCTTCAACTATCTGTCCTGTCAAACTTTGCTCTCAATCTTTACTCCTCCTCTTCATCATCATCACATAAAATATTCTTCTTAGCTTTTGCCACTTTGCAACACTTTAATATTTTCACATACCCTTTTTCTTCTTCTTCTACTTCTTCATCTTTTGTGAGAAAAAAGATGAAGGCATGGCCAGCTAGGGTGATATACCCTTCCTCACAAGAGAACACAAATAGCCTCACTAGATGCCCTTCTTCTTCCTCCTACTCTTCTTCTCCTCCTTCAATGGGAATGGTCTATGCCGACATGGACTCTCTCTCTCTTTGTTCCAACTACGGCACTGTGGTTTCTTCTCATCACCAAGATTGCTATGTCTCCAACGGGGGCACAAACTGGGGTTTTCCCTTCGTGAGGGAATGCCCCAACAACAGTGATGATGTTGCTGAAGAAGAAGAGGGTAAAGGCTCTGATAGCAGTACTGGCGAAGACAGTGACAAAGTTAACCACCATGCTAATAACTCTAACGATGACAACAACCCTAATGAGAATAATTCTAATAGTGGCGGTTCGGGGCATTCCAAGCTTTGTGCTAGAGGGCATTGGAGACCAGCAGAAGATTCCAAACTCAAGGAGCTTGTTGCTCTTTATGGCCCTCAGAACTGGAACCTCATTGCTGAGAAGTTAGAAGGAAGATCAGGTGTGAAAAAGTAAAAACTAGTGCAAAATCATAGTACTATCATATATATTCTTATTCTTCTTTCTTAAAAGAACTTTTGTTTTACCTTTTTATTTTATTTATAATGTCATGAAATGTTTTGTTTTTTAATCTTTGTTTTGATGAGATGTTATTATATTATGATTTTAGGAAAGAGTTGTAGGCTGAGGTGGTTCAACCAGTTGGATCCAAGGATCAATAGGAGGGCATTCAGTGAAGAAGAAGAAGAGAGGCTGATGCAGGCACATAGGATTTATGGCAACAAATGGGCCATGATTGCAAGGCTTTTCCCAGGGAGAACAGATAATGCAGTGAAGAATCACTGGCATGTTATAATGGCAAGAAAGTACAGAGAACAGTCCAGTGCCTACAGGAGAAGAAGGATGAGCCAATCTTCTGTTTACAGAAGAGTGGATGAAATGAACACAACAAGCAGCATTGTTGTCTCAAGAGACGCAGAACAAGCAGCACCACCACCACCACCCTATTGTGTCAATCTCTCAAATAATGGAGGACTTGCCAACAACAACATTAACATGATGTCTAGTTTTCCATATGCTGCTGCACCCTTCCATGGAGGAGTAGTGGCTTCTTCTGGTGGGATTGAATTTGGCTTAAATTCCTCACCCCACATGACTACTGCCAAAGAAGCATTCTCAACCACCAAGCTGGCCCCTACTCATGTTGCCTTGTATCCTCAACAAACATCACTTGATTTCTTTTCAGGTGTGTCAAATGTCAAATGTGTCCAATGTCCATTCTTCACTTGTTTTTTCTCAACTTTCATGTTCCTTGTTACAACAAGCCTCATTTCATTACTCACTACCCTTCAACTTATAACTATTTCCAACTTTTCAAACAAAGTTAAATTAAAAAAATATATCTTACTTTTCCATGTTTTTTTCTCCATCTATCTCTTTGGTCTGCATCTATCTCTTTGGTCTGCAACAGTGACTGATGCAACCCTTTTTGGAAAACTTGCATATACTCATAAAAGTCACATTTTTCTTTCTTTCTATAGTTTAACACAACTATGCTATTTGGATTTGTAGGTGTTAGAAGCAGCAATGACATGGTGGGAGAGTATTTTGGCCAGAACCATCATCACCAACAACAACCTTCATCTGGTTTCTACCCTCAATACCCCCAATATGTGATGCTAATGAAGCACCACCAACAGCAAAACAATCACAACAACTTTTACGGTTTCTCAAGTTCCACATCACAGATTATATTAGGCCACAGTGAAGCCTCACTATCATCATCAGTGGCAGCAGAAGAACACAGAGATCATCAAAACTTGAGCAGTGATCAGTGCCCCCCAGATGCAACAACAATTCCACCTCCATTTATTGACTTCCTTGGAGTAGGAGCCACATGATCAAAGTTAGAACCGAAACAAAACAAAACAAAAAGCTGCAAACTTTTTTTACCCCGGAAGCTCCTCAATATAGGTGTGGTCCAACATTGCTGAGAAAGCCATTCGAGGTAAACAGAAAGGATAGTCTGCTTCAGTTTGGTGACTGATGATCCCGTGCGTCACTTCCTGATGTTGAGAATCACACTTCACAACCTATGAATCTCTGTTGTGATTTCCTTTCTTTTATCACATGGGGACCCCCCCTTCAATAAAAAATAATAATAATAAAATTTAAATTTGATTACTACAAAGTCTACATGACCCATCTCTTCTCTTAATTATTTTTTGCTGCTCTCTGTACTAACACTAATGCTAATAAATAATAATTAAGAATCCCTTTTGGTTTAATTTGTCCACCAGCCAAATGAAGATTGAAACGGATCATTTGGATAATAAATGTGTCCGAGACATTCGTTTGTTATATACTTAGAATATATGGCTAAGAATAGGAAGGTACTAATTAAAACAATGTTAGGAGACAGAAGGACTGAATAGGGTGATAAGTGTAAGAAGCTACGAAAGGACAAGAATTGGTGTAGTAGTATAGTGTATAATGTATAGTCCTTATTTTTAAGGTTGTAAAATTTTAATGTGTTACTCCTGTTCATTGTTTCAATTCAAGTTAGGGTGGTTTGACTTTTCACTACAGAAAAGTGTTATTATTAGTATTATTATTATTATTTTTTTTTGTGAAACTGTTTTGTGGGAATGATGATTGATGATGGAAAAATAGAAGTAGTAGTAGGGGATTGGGAAACTGTTGGGAACATCCTTTTCTCATGGGGCTGTGATGCAATAACTATGGCACAATTTCAGCAACTGACCTCACCATTTGTGCATTCAAGATGGCCAACTGTTCAGCATGCTTCCCCCATCACCAAAACAATCTCTTTGAAAAAATTCATGCTACGCACATGATGGGATATGTGGCTGTTTATCACTGAATTCCTTTGGAACAGGACTGACCCAAATATAAAATAATTAGAAGTTGAATTTTAATTCTATCAATATTTATTATTAGTTTTTTAAAAATAAAAATGTTATATATATTAATTAAACGGTTTCACATATCATCTTTTTCTTTAAAATAAAAAAAAAACTTTTAATTTTTACTTTAGGCCTCATTTTGATAGGCCGATTCTACGTTTGGGGAACTATGAATCCTAAATAAACTAACTTGTTGGTTCTTTGGAAAAATATGATACATTCATGTTGACTGTTTCAAAAAGACCATCATAAATATATCAGTTTCAGTTAAATCTCACAATGTAAACTTAAGAAATATATGCTCAGTCAATGAATGACTTTTAAACGCCGTTGTCATCTAAACTATGTTTGACAACATTTGACGGTTAATTTTATATATACTGGTATATAGAATGAGTTTTTTCACGTTAGAAAGACTATTAAACATATCTTTTAACATATTTTTTTATTGGTTAAATTTTATTTAAAATTGTAAAATTGTGAATGAGATTTATTAAATCAAAAGTAAGATCCAAACAATTTTTGTTATTTTTTTTTTCAAAATCAAATGTGTATTAGGGAGTCTATTATTGACATTATTTTTACATTATCCTTCACATAACAAAGTATAAGTTATTTCAGATCATTTTAATTTTGTGTTTCATTTTGTTAAATATTACTAATTTTAATTGTTTATCTCACTTTTTTATATTAAAGTGATTACCTTTAATTGAAAAGATTATTGTCAAATGTGTTCCTAGAACTAGTAAAAAATTGTAAGTAAATTTTTTATTAAAAATAATAATCAATGTTTTTTAATATATATTTTTATTGTAATTTTTAATAACTTTTTTATGAATTTAATTTCCATATACAATCACTGCGATTCTTTTCAATTAAACATTTAATAGAATTGGTCATTTTATCTCATCGTTTCATTCATATATTGTTAAAACGTTGCAATTGGATAAAGTTTTATTACATGTCTTTCAAATGTTCATAGTACCCATAGATAAATATCAATGGAATCTGAGTTGGATTGGTTTTAACATGATATACGAATTATTATAAATTATTGTGTACTTATTTTTTATTTTTATGAATAAAAAATAATACAGTATATATAAATTAGACTTTTTTGGGGCTGAAAACACTAACCAACATGCAAGATTAATGTAGTAAAAAAGAAAAAGTGCAAGATTAATGTTTTGATCGAGCTTTACTCGAGCGCGCATTGAATGTGACATTGCGTCGCCGAACTTGTAATTCCATAAATTAAGGGTTTGAAACCATAATAGAGTTGGAAAACGTCACCGTCTCATTTTATTACAAAAGTGATAGTGATCGTTGATGTGTTACGATGAGAAAAACATGAATGTTGTATCGTGACCCTACCATTACTTGCTCTGCCATGTAACACCTGACATAAACTACTGTTGATTGGTCATGCCAAGTTAGTGTCAAGTGTGTGTGTGGATGTAGGGCCATAGGTTGTCGTCGTAGCATGACGGCCCAAGGTGGTGGCCCATGGGATCCAAAATTTTGGGAAGGAATAAGCCCACTTGGGGTGCAAGGAAGCCCAATCTGATTGTGATCATTAATGCCATTGTCCTTCTGCCTACAGCCTCAATAAGAGAGAGTTAACGGCCTGCAATGATTGTCACTAGGGTTAACGTGGCTTTTTAAGTTTGTCGTCAAATCTCAGTGCTTAATTCTGGACAGACGGTGGAAACTAACAAGCTGCATTACTAGAGGGACAGAAGGAAATTTTCGGTAGAGCGATGAAATGCATAAAGATAGAGATAAGAAAGAACATCGACAACGAAAACACTTTGTTGGATGACAATGGGGACAAAAACTAAGGGAGTGAATAAGATTAGATATTCCACTAGCCTTAGCCATAACAGATGGATACTAGGCGTTGTGTATATCGACCCATGTAATGATGTAACTAACACATTAATAAGTATTTTGCCGAGAAGATTGTTTGCTTTTGACATTTTTTAAGGAATATTTTTTACTTTTAAAACATTGATTTTAGTCTTTATATCTTTTGAAATATTCAAACTTTAATCTATGTATATTTCTAATGTCAAATTAGGATTGAGATACAATATAGAGTCAAATTCTTTTTTGAAGTTAAAGTAACAACTACGGAATTATATATGTATTTTAACTTTTCGTCTTGACTTCAAGTCTTAGATGTCAAACATTGTGTGCACTTCATTTTGTGGGGGTTTTGACCATTAGGGGACAATTTATTTTTTCTAATTTATCAAATGGGGTAATTTTTGAATTATTTACTAAATGGGGATAAGCTGTATGGATGATTACGACGTTAAATGCAAAAGTTGTATGATATTTAAGACTTTTATTTTTTTAATTAACAAAGTCGTATCCATTGTAATGATTTTAGCTTTTATTTTTAAAAGAAAAAGGTTACGACTTTGAAGTCGTGTATGTCTTACAACTTCAAAGTCGTGTGTTTCTTGGGACTTTAAAGTCGTACACTTCTTTATCTTTTGCAACTTATTTTTTTTTAATGGTATAAAATATTATTTGTAAGTTATTTCTTTTCTATATTTATGTTTATAATATTTTTAATTATTAGTTGCAATGGAATTAAAAAAGGATGTAAACAAAATACTTAAATTTAAAAAAATGTAATGCACATATTTTTTTTAAAAAAATATATAATAGTAAAATGATGTCACACGAGTTCTTCTAAATATGCATAGTAGTCTTTCATCTTGTTGTACTTGATTTGTTAGTAGTTGTTGTTTGCTTGTTCTAGATATAAATTTGATTTTTTAATATTGTGTGTACTTTCTAATTTTATGTTTATGGATCATTTGTATTGTTTTGGTCATTTTAATGTACTATGTTGTTTTTATTTTAAGAAGTTTTTTATTAGTAAATTATTTTCTTATTTAAATTATTTTAACAAGTATTTTTATTGTTTTTGTAGGATTAATTGAAAAATTAATTAATAATACTTTAAAGTTAGAGGACAATTCATGACTTTAAATACAAATAATTAACAACTTTAAAGTCGTATAATCCTATACGCTTTAGTTTATTTAATTTTAAAAAAGAAATAAAATTAAAAAAATAACAAAAGTCATAAATTAGTTTACGATTTTATTTAAAAAAAAAGTCTAAAAAATCATACAACTTTTTATATCTCAAGTTGTAACCATCCATATCATTTACCCCCAATTGGTAAATATTAAAAAAAACTGCCTCCATTTGGTAAATTAAAAAAAAAAAAAAAGCTGCTCCCTAATGGTCAAAACCCCTCAATTTTGTTTTACTTTGCACAAACCTTGCACCTGTGAAAGTCACAAGAGTATTTTCAATTTATCCAGTTTTGGAAAATTGTCTAAGTGGAATGATAAACTTTTTTATTTTTTTTATCACGGTATTCCAAGTAGTCATTGTTAAAAGTGATTATTAAAATTTTCGTCAAGGACCTCGAACACATATAAGATAAATATATCTTTCTAATATTTTATTTTATACTCAAGACTTAACTAGGATTTGAATCCTAAATCATTTGATTATGGGATATAAATGTTTATGGGATATAAATGTTTATAACCTGTGTCAACTATGGTTGTTGGTTGGAATGATATCCTTTAATAATGGTTCCAATATGCTCGGTTGTTTGCATTTTTCTTGCACCTCCCTCGTCATGATGCTTTCCAAGTATTAATTTCCAGATAAATTTTAGAAAAGGTGATGATATATAAATATTAAAATGGATTGGTAGGTTTGTAAAATTTTCTCTTATGCCAATTGATGTTTTTGACTAATTATATTCATCAGGTTGTACACCAGTGAGCTGTGATAAATTACCAATAATTAAAAGGTTTAATGTTAATTTTTATCATTAAATTATTATTATTTTGTGAATTTTACCATCTAATTTTCATAATGACACATATTTTATCACTGCATTTTTTTTTGTGTATTTTACCATCAGATTGATAACTAAAGAAAGTTGTTTTGTTTTTATCATTTACTTTTTTCTGTGACACATCACGGGTAATAAAATGCACAAAATTGAAACTCGAGTGGTAAAGTTCACGAAAATAAAACTTAAATGATAAAATTAGTAAAATAATGAAAGTTTAATGATAAAATTTTCTATTAAATCTAATTAAAAAATGTTTCACCAAATAGCTGTTGGTACTATTTATCTCTTCCTCGTAATATAATATTTTAAATTAATTTAATATATATTTCCTTAATTTCCAAGTTTAATTTGTTGAATTTTTTGCCCTCGTTAACATTTCTTTCTCACAGTTATTAGAAGGGGGAAGAAAGAAAAAACTAAATGATTATACACATAATAACCTTAATTAATTTACTCCGCACATTCTTATTAGTTTTCTTCGAGTATTGACAAATGGCTAATAAAAGTAAGGTAAGTAGGTAACTAACTGGGTTATTAGTTAAAAACATGAAAAAAGTTATAATTCAAAATAAAGTACAGAATTAACATAGCAAACTCAATACTGGGAAAGATTTCTAACACATTTTTATTTTTATATAAACAACACTTACAAACATGACATAAACTAATAATACGAACCATATTTGTCAATAAAAAAAAATAACTTACAATAGTGACATAAAAAATTAAGCCTAAGAAAATGCTAATATCTCCCTGATATTTGATTATTCTTTCTCATGTCCCAAAGAAAGTAAAGACAGAGAAAATAAAAAAAACA
The DNA here is from genome assembly GCA_007407185.1 of Glycine tomentella. Taxonomy (NCBI): domain Eukaryota; kingdom Viridiplantae; phylum Streptophyta; class Magnoliopsida; order Fabales; family Fabaceae; genus Glycine; species Glycine tomentella. The sequence goes on along the minus strand of PYAF01003279.1, from coordinate 232,429 downwards.
TCACCTGCAATGCAAGACTAAGAGGATATAATATATATATATATATATATATTCAACAAAAATTCTGTTCCATCAACATGAAAAACTCGTTGTGGTCAATTAGTTCATCTCCATTTTGATCAATCCCATTAATCATTTTCTGACACTGCACAAAGTCTCTCTCCAAACCCAAACAACACAACACCCTTTGCAACTCACCAGCATCTATGAACCCATCTTTGTTTTCATCAAACACATTGAAAGCTTCCTTCACCTCTTCCACACTAATAACCTCATTTTCAAACATTTGAGTAATTTCTTGTTCTCCAAAGTCCTCTATTCCATCCCCATCTATCTCAACATTCATTCCCAGCTTTTGCATTACCACAATCACATCTTCTTTGCACAATCTTACACCATGTTGAATGAAATTCAAATTCAAATTGTGGTTTTGTGGTTCGGGATTTGAGTAACTCCTAGGCTTGTTGGTGTCACAACTTTTCCAATTTCGTGAGACCCAATTCCACAAAGACTGCAAAGAAAAAAATAAAATTGAGAGGAAACCATTAATAAATTTAATATCACTAAGGAGAATTCTAAGACACAAAGATAATCCAGATATAATTATGTTGCTATGTGTTTGCTCCATGATAGAAAAAAAAAGATCACATATATTTAGCATTCACCCTTAGGACAGGACTCATTGTGCATGGTTGAGATCTTGGATTCATATATATAGAGCCTATAAAAGTGAACCTTCACATGAGCTTCACCATATAATTAACTGCATTAGTACTTAATAAGCGCGTTCATTGGGAATTGGGAATTAAAAGTAAGTACCTTGTTTATAATAAAAAGTAATAATAGTGGAACGTGGTTTTCTTTTGCTTAGTAGTAACACATTGGGAAATGAAAGAAATATATGTGCAATTTCTATGAAACTCACTAGTTGAAGACAAAGACTTGGAAGAAGACTCCAAAAGGAGAATGAAAGTAATAAATTACACAATATTCTTGGCGATTAAGATATAGGACTCTTTTTTTTTTTTATAGTGTTTGTACACAAAAAAAATTACAAACATGAAAAATATAAAAAAATAAGAGAGAACAAAAAATCGTGTGGTATTATGAATAGTGTGATGAATAAAAAATAAGAAGTAATATTATAAAAATATTGTAAAAAATTATTATTATATGAATATTGAGTGCCAGTACGTATGCGTTGAGACTTAAGTGGTTTTCGACCCCTTTAAAAAAAATAAAATAAAGTGGTTTTCGATTTGTCAATAATTAATAAAATAGGATGACATTTGATAGCAATAGGTGCTTGTGTTGCACGATAAGGGTACCTTTCAAAAGAAAAAAACGTGGTCGCGTGTCGGAAAGGAAATTGTCCCTGAAACTACCACGAAATGGTAAGGACTTTTGCCCTACTATTAAGGCTGTGAAAAACTAAATTTGTTCTTTGTCCTTTCATATTGGAGAGTATCTAGGTTTTTGTGCTTTTATGCCCATTGTGAAATTTTAGTTATCAAAGTGTTGGGGCAGGTGACAAAAGATGGTTGGTTGAGATAAAGAAAGGAAGCACAACTATTAATGGAATGAGTAAAATCTCAATGACAAAAAAGGGGCCAAAACTTCCTGTACTCACACTATTCCTTCCTATTGCGTTCTATTACATTTCGAAAAAATCAAATCCAAAATGAATGTAATGAGACACAATAGAAAAAAAAATACAAGAAGCAATATCCCAAAATCGGTGCGTGTTGGCCAAGGATGATAAAGACCCAACTCGTCCCCAAATCCAATTTGGCCAGAAGTTGTTTTTGGGAGAATTTGAATTTTCAAAATTAGATTTGATATATTTTGAGAACTGAGTTTAGGTTATGTTTTGGGTTGTCCCAACTCGATCATAAGTCCAATATTATTTTAAAAAGTTTATTTTTTTTATAAAAAATATATTTTTAATATTTTTTAATAAATAATATTTTCTATAATATGATATTATATTTGTAATAATATTTATTATATATATATATATATATCAAATATATCTTATTTAAATTTTATTTTTCATTATACAATTTAATTATATATAATGTTAAGATTGATATATTACGATAATAGATCAAGTTGGCCTAATCTTTTCCTTAATTTATCATGTCTTGATCGATTTAGGTTTGAGTTCAAGAAATTGACCCTAAAAAAGTTTCAAACCAAGTGGAGATAGAAATAAACTCATCCTAACCCATCCCATGCTCATCCTTAAATCTCATTAAAAATAACCAATTAATGAATATTTCACAATAATGTCATAATAAAGAAATCACAATACATGTCTCATTTATAATTTTTTTAATTATTTTTTTCTCTGTCTCTCTTTTCTTTTAACTCATGCACCACAAAAATGAAATGCACCTTTTACTTTTTCTTTGTTTACCTCATCAAAAATATTGTATAATTGGTGTACAAATAATATTTATCTATTATTTATTTATTTACTTTATTTAGTTGCTCCATTTTTATTTTGTTATGTTTCTCGAGTTTCGTCAACTCGACCCCAATATCTTGTTGGATTTCAATATCTTACAATTGAGGCAAGGAAACTACTATTGGTCCGCACACAAGTTGCTTTTGGCCCCTACCTTATTGTGAAAACCCCATTTTGTTCCCCATTTCAAAAACTCCACCCTCAATTTTACCGTGCCCTCCAACTTTTCCTCCTTCCCTTCCCCAACTCCTTTCCTTTCCAACCCTCCTCCTTCACTTCCCAACCCACGCCCAACCCTTCTTTTCTCTCCTTCCCCAATTCATCTAAGGTACCCTTTTCCCCCCCACTAATTTGTGTTCAATGGAATCATGATTTCGTTTATATTTTTTGAAAAAAATAGGTAATAGAATCATGCTCACATTTTCCATTTTTTTGGGGTTTAGAAAATCACAACGAAAGACACTACAAAATGGTAATTCCATTGTACAACCATAATTTGGTTTTCATTTTTTTTAAAAACATTAGAGGACGAACCCTGGCACAACGATAAAGTTGTATCTTAGTGACTTGTTGGTCATGAATTCAAATCCAGAAACAGCTTCTTTGCATATGCAAGGGTAAAGCTGCGTACAATATCCCCCCTTACCTGCGCGTAGCGTGGAGCCTCCAGACAATGGAGTACATAGTTTTTTTTTATATATATAGAAAAAACATTACAATGAAATCGTGATTTCGAAACCCGTAAAGCATCAATCATATTTTTTTCAATTATTTTAAAAAATAGTTCAACAGAATCATGATTCCGTTGTTTGTGGAAAAATTCACAATGAAATCATAATTTTGTTGTGTTAAGGAGGATGCCAAAAAAACAATTACAAAATCGTGATTTCGTTGTAATGTTCGGGTTGACCAGAGAATATAAATAGAAAAATAGGTGGACCAAATGTGCAGTTTAACCATATTTGCTTCATGGTTTATCAAAAAAAAAAAAAAAAACTTTTTAAGTCTCTGTACTTATACTTTCCATCAAACACAATCAAGGTCGTTATAATTATATTATTATATAGACAAATTTAATCTTCAAACTTTAAAAAACATGTCAATTTAGTCCTCCCCTCCCCTCTTCTTCAACAATTCATCATGTTTTTTAAAGTTATAACAGACTAAATCCACATGTAAATGCTGCAGATTGAAATCATCTGGACAAGGCAAAGAACCATCGATGAACATATACTTATTTATGGTGTTCAATGCCATTTTCATGGACTCCTGTTCCATGAATTCTGCTTAATATATACAGCTGATAAGCAGAACCTATGAAGATGCTCTCTCCATAGTCTGAACCCTAAAAAAATGTGCTTCATCTTGTGAAATTGAATTTTAAGCAACGGTAACAAATAGTGTCAAAGAAATGTGTCTTCTCTGCAAAGAAACATAAAGAACATTGCTGCAAAATCTGCAATCATTTACTTTAACAGACGTGGAAAATAACAACAAAGGAAGCATTGAAAGCAGGCCATAGCACACAAAAGCATCTATGCTTTCAAAAGTATTCACACTACTGAGAATAGCACTCCATAGTTGTTGTCCAACACTATCCTGGAGACATTCATGCACAGTAAATCCAGTCAACATGATTTTTAGCTCATGAAACAATGTAAAATGTAAAACTAATCTTAATGAGGCATGTGTTAAATTCACCTCTGCAGTTAAATTATTAAATTGATCCTCCTCATTGGAGTTTCTCGAAATTCTTCTGTCAGTGTCAGAGATTGATTGATCCAAAGACATTATTTGGGTTTTAGCTATTGCAAATGTTTTATTCGACTGGGATCTGTAGGCTGAATCAGTATGTATTGTTTTCATTACTGAGCCAAAGAAGTTTGTTAAAGGTTCCTAGAAAGAAGTGACAAAACAAGAACTCATCACTTCAATCAAACAAAACATCATAAGGGACAAATATTACATTAATCACTCTAAGTTAATAAACCAATCTAATTAAAATCTACGAATTGATCTAAAAGATAAAAATCAAACCAAATTTAAAAATCAATTAAACCAAACTAACATTGTGTGTGTGGAATTCTTATATTGTACATTAAGAACTTTCTTATCATGCTTCAGGCCAAATTTAATTTCCTCACTTGAATTTGTATATATGTGTAAGATTAATATTAATTTTGACTCGTATTAGATGAATTTGGATAGTCACACGTTGAAGAATTTGGATATTAAAAGATATTGAAAAACCAATCCAATCAAAATCAATTTAGATTGTGGATTGGAATGGATTTGTATTTTGAAACAAACTAATTATATGTAATTATGAGGTAGTGTTTGGCAAAGCTCTTTTTTAACTTTTCTAGTCCTTAAAAGGAGAAGTTGAGCCAAAATCCAATCAAAGCTCTAGAAAAATTGAGCTTAATTTTTATAAATGAAAGGGGGGAAAGTAGATTTGAAAAAACAAACTAACTAAAGTAGCTTTTTAAAAAAATAAAAAAAAAGATGCACAACTTCCCTGTCCCTCTCATCCTGAACAAATCGATGTGGGACAACGAAACGGAGCTTAGTTTGAAACGAGTTCTAAAGATAAAATTGTCAAACAACTTCTTTTAAGCTTTAAATTTAAAATAGCTTTCAAGCCAAAAATTAGGGCTAAACATAACCTATGAAAATCATTTGGATTTGACTGATTGGCCTTTTCCCCTAAAGCTGATGCAATCCAATCCACTAATCTTGCACATTAAAGGTGGTGAAGCTTCTAAGTGTTGATGTTGAACATAAACTAAATCATCCATCTATAATTCAGCACAAAGAAAGATATACACTGCCAAAACTTATGAATTTTGAAATGACAGTAATGCATGATAAATGATATAGACTTACAGAAGCATAAACACTAAAATTACCTACTGGCCCCTATGTGAGTAGAATTTTGCTTGTGGTTTTACTATTCCGCTCGGGTACTCAGGTAATAGCTTAACAGAATGATCTATATAATAAATATGATACTTGAATGGAGGTAAATGAGAAAACACATTGAATAGACAGCATACGATAGAAATACTTTATTAATGAAAGAAATCACTAAATTTAACGGAAGGAATCCATTCTACACATGATGCTATGTCGGGAACAGTGACAGGTATGCAAAGCAACTGATCTGGTTATGTATTTTAACAGGGATCAAGAATAGTGTGTCCAATTCAACAAAACCCTAACCTAGGTATCCAATTAAAAATGAGAAATTTATTTGTACAACAAATTTTACGAGAGCAAAATGAGATGTAAAAAATGATGTGGAGCAAGATAGAGACAGAAAATGTCGTATAAATTGTTGTGTGAGCAATGCATCTCACTAAAAATAATTTAAAAGTTCAGCGACCCAATTACAAACTTCTGAAAGTATAGCGACCCAATTAAAAATCCTCAAATAGTTCAGGAACTGACAGATTAGTTTAACATTAGAAAACCAGATTCCTCACCACAAACAATAAATTTACCAAAAAAAAGGAGCAAAAGATTAAAAATATGTCCATAATTTTATTACCTCCTCTAAATGGCGTTGGTACAAATCCATTCTGTAATATGCAGTTGACATCAACAAATTTGGATTATATGAATTGAAAAGACTGCAAAACAAACACACAAAATCTGAGTAAACAAAGCCTTCATTGATGTGCTGCAAACATAATTTAATTTGTGGATTCCAGATTTCCAGCTGCTCTTAAGTCTGGACTTATGAACTTAGCTTAACAAATAAGTGAGGATAATGATTTTGTGCATTTACTAATGTTATAAAACATGAAAGTTGATTTACCAAAAATGGGTCAATCAAGTTTTAATCGCCAATTTGGGTTTTAAAGATAATTGTTTCAACAAAGAATAAGAAACAGAACTGCAACAAGATGTTTGGAAAGTAAAATTTAATTAAAAGAACATGAAAGAAAGAACACACATACTCTATAGACACTTGATAGCAAGGATTAAATACTTAAAGTGAAAAGGCTTATAAGAAGTTCGAATGTACCTGCTCAATGTAGCATTGTCATTCATATTCAGCCTCTCAAAGAAAGCAAGAGTGTAAAATGTAAAACGATCAACAACTGAAACACCAATCTGTATATTTTAAAGAACAATTACAAAAGAATTTTAGTTGTGCAGAACTTGGACTTAAACAAGAAGAAACCCAATGGAAAACTGTAGCAGATTATGTCAAATACTTGTATGATAGACTATAAAATTCATACATACATCTGAGTCCAAATGATGTGAATATGAATTCTCTCCTTTCATACTACTTCCAATTGCCAAAACACCTGGCGAATGAAGCTGCCATGCTTAGAAAAGGAATGCAGTCAGAAACAAAACTTGGGAAAAACAATCAGCTAGAAAGAAGAAAATAATTTATTATTATAACATAATAAACAATTTAAATTTCAGGTGGACAATGAAACAGACTGGCTTGGAATGATCTATACATTTTAATAATGAATAGACACTAAGTGCTAAGAATATCGATTTAACCCAGAAAGACAATCTAGAGAAGGAGAAGAAAAGTAACAAAAAAAAAAAAAAAAAGCAGACTGGATAAATTCGTATTCTTTGTAGTTCATGATGTGATGTTTATGAGGGAGGGAGATATATTATACAATTAATCATGCAGGTATATGTTAGCATGAAGATAAAATTAAAACCAGAACCCTCAGTATAGGAAATTTGTAAAACTCCTTTCAGCAAAATTATGTAATTGCCATTGCGATGCCCATGACTGAAAGTAAAGTAACCATCATTTATACAGAAGAAAAATAATTCAGAATAGAATTAGATGCTCTTTAAACATACGTGTATATCCTTAATCATCAAATTATAGGCCATCTAACAGCAGCTAAACAGCCTAACAACAAAGAAATGAGGAACAGAGTTTCAGACATCTTTATGCCCCCAACCAATGCACTGTTCTACCAGTGATGGAAAATATGACCGTGCCATCAAGGGCAAGAATATCATTCAACAAAATACATCTATTGAGGAACACACTGTATTCATTAAATTTGGACCGATACAAACTCTAAAACTAACATTTTGCCCTTCAATGATATGTGTTAATTAATTCTGGACAATGAAAACTCAAAAAGAGTCAAAGTCACATACTGTTATTTCATAAGAATTGGCATAGGAGTTTTCAAGAATGATATGCATATAAAATAAATTGGAGACCTGGGAGAACAGGACAGAGGCTTGGCAGGTGTCCACCATTATCAGAAGCTCCTTAAACCTAACAAATCCCAATATAAGAATGAGTCAAAAATGAGTTCTTAGCCAATAATGATAAGCATATGAAATCAGAGTCCTGATTCATTAGTCTATCTGTCGATGACACAGGAAGCTTTGTTCCTGTGATTTCTCTTCATCTTTAGTGTTTTATGTTTTGTACTTTTGTTAAGGACTCACTATCCTCCCTTCTCTTGTAAGCAAAAATCATCACCCCAATAAAGTATACTTCATTAATAAATTATTCGTCCAGGTAATCAATTTACAATTCATAGGTCACAAAATTAAATAATAATCAATACCTACACTTCTCTTTCATTTGCTTCACAGCATCAGCTAAATCATGACTTTGAAGCTCTTCCTGAGTCCTGAAACTTCAAAAACTCATCACCCCCATGCCCTGTCATATACAGAAGAATATGACTTCCTTCATCACTAAGAAGACGCTTGGACCTCGGAACAGAAGTTTCATGACGTCCTGTAAGTACCCGTAAAAAGTTTTCCAGTGTTACTTCATAGCCATGATAATCTACCTGAGCCATTGCAGGCAAACAATCATCCTTTGAAAGAGGCTACATATCAAAAGCCCTAAAAAGGTAGAAAGACACAAATATCCTCTCTTCTAAATACTACAAGATATTGAGAAACAATTAGATGAGAGAAGAAAATAAACAAGGGCCTTTTTCAAGTTATAGCCATTGAACATTATAGCACTTGTACCTTCTTCACCACTAGCGATCATAACATTTAGAATGAAGATGAGCATAAAAATATTACATGCAAGTTCAATATATTTTCTGGATGTAAACAGACTTTTCACAAAAGAGACAAACTTAGGTAACTGTCAGAGAAGTTATGGCTTATAGTTCATAATCTACTGCAGTACAACTGCTCAATAGATGAAGTAAACTACTTTTAAGGTACACTCAAATCATCAAAGAAAGTTCTCTACCAGGACCAGCTTAGCTCAGCTAGGCTCATTTTGAAGCAAAGTCTTGATATTAACACTTCCATTTCAAAAAAATTTCATTACTAACATGATAGTACCACGTGAGCCTCCAGAAAAAAATGTATGAATAATTAAATTAAATATCACTATATGTTTCGATCTATTTGTAAATTAATTTAAAGGGATCTTAAAGCTTATTTAGATATTTTATATCTCAAGCCTAACGATAGACTCGATGAAGCAAACCTAGACAACCTGCGCCCAACTAATGTACTATATGACACAAATTAGCAAAAATTCAAGATGGTTTAGATAATGAATCTAGTTCAAGGTAGAGCCATTAATCAGAAGCTTATGAACACTGAAAGTTATTTCCCACCCTATCAACCACCAAACAAACTTAAAAAAAGGATGAAGAAGCAATGTATTAACGATAGACCAATAGTATGGCACTCTCCATATCCTAGATAAAGTTCTTGAGATAGATTCAGAGACATAATTGGATTTCTATATATAATAAAAAGAAACTCAAGATAGGGCCCATTACATTGACAACAGTGTGCTATCAAAGACAGTCAAGCCTGCCGCCTCAGCAAAGCGGGTAGAATTTGATTGGATCACTTTAGATGGCCTAAGGAACTTTAATATGAAAGAGATATCCAACGAAGTGAGGATTTTTGGGTTGCAGCCTCAACCAGACTTGCACCTCAAAACTATACATCCTTACAAATCTGTCGATTGTAGGATCACTAAGATGCATGCATTACATTTCCAAAGGAGTATCAGTTGTACAAGAAAAAAAGCATAAACAAAAAGTAAAGAAGAACACATGCAAAAGATGACTTGAGGATAAGTTTCATCCATCCAGCTAATGTATAGCTTTGGAACCTAAAGTTTTTTCAAACAATGATAAACCACATTTTGGAAATGTAATGATTAAATGAAGAAGTCCCATACAAACTACACAAATGATTTAGCTCAGTGTTTGTGATTTGCAAAACAAAAAATCCTAGGTTTGTAATTGCAATGGTAAACATAAAGATGTTCTATTCTCTATAGTGTATAAAATAAAGACTATAGACATAAAAGGCCAAACCAAAAAATGTAAAAAACTGACCTCAACATTGTCCCCATAGAGATTAAGCCTATGATTTTCATTGTTAAAAACTTGGGCAGGGCACTTGTTTCTTGCATTACATGCCACGTCATCTGCTAGCATGAGTATAATCCTCTCATCAGGTATTCCTAGCCGCTTAACTGTCCTGAATCACAAACAAGTTAAAGACCCAAAAGAATATAAAATAAAACGATCATTACTTCATCAAGCACATCTCAAACAGTTAAAGGCTAAAATTGTAACCAAGTGATTGGACACAAGTGATTAATATACTGAAGTTAAGGTTGAATTGTTTGAGTACTACTTGAGTTTGATCCTTGATGAAAATAATTTTTTTATCAGACTTTACTTACCTCCTGGCTGAACTCTAGATTAATCAGTCTGGATTAATCAGGGTCCCTTTCCCTTGATGAACCAGAGGATTAAAAAAAAAAACAGAGGCTAAAATTGTATACTTACCTATACAATGAGAGAGTATTGGCCATGTGCCGATAATTAAACCTGAACAAGAGAAGCACCACATCACATTCAGTAACTATCCTAACCTAACCGTGCATAAAAAAAAAAAAAAAAAAAAAAAAAAAAAAAAAAAAAAAAAAAAAAAAAAAAAAAAAAAAAAACTCGATCCTTAGGGGAGTGAGTGTGACTAAGTTCCAGATCGAGGATTAGTCTCGTAGCCAAGAAAAAACGGACAGAAGGTTATGGGATCTCGGGGTCCCACCGAAGAGCCAAAATGCCCTAATTACAGTGGCTAAAAAAAATACTTGAGGTAAAGTATAATTCAAAATTTGATCTTATTGAAAAAAATATTAAGAATAAGAAGTGTTGGTGATGTACCAGAAGCGAGAAGTGCAGACCAAAACAGCCCAATTATTAGTGTGCATTGTGGTCTGAGATGAAGATGAGGAGTATGATACAAAGTAGACGAGAAATATGAGTAATATCATTGCCATTACTTTCATTTTCACTGGCAGATTTGAAAGTAGGGAGATTTTGTAGGGTTTTCTTGCGGAGATCTCTTTGGCGTTGTTGGGGCGGTGCGGCCGCGGGAGTGGGGTTGCAGAGAAGGGGAGAAGGGGAGAAGGTGAGAGAGTATGGGTATTTCTGGAATATCAGAAAAACTAAAAGGTAAAAGAAAAAGAAGTGTGAAGAGAAGAAAACAGGTGCAAGAAGAAGAGATGCACTTCCTTCAAAGATAAGGAAGTATGAAAATTCATATTTTTTTTTTGTAAAATATATTTTTTATGGTACATATCAAAGTGTTTAAAATTTGTTATTGGTAAATTTTTAATATTTTTTTTCATCCTCACAAAATTAAAATATATCATATTTTGTCTTAAACATAAGCTAAGTAAATTTAAACATATGATGATAATTTTTTACATTCGTTGTACAAATAATTAATGTAAATGTAACATTTTTTTACATTGATGGTACATATGACCAATGTAAAAATACCATGCATGTAGATTCAGATGCACAAACCTTGGTTCAAGCAAAAAAAATACATTTCAATTTTGTAAAGACAAAAAAGTATTAAAATTTATACAAAAATAAATTTTGAATATTTTCATATTTATGAAGATGAAAAATATATTTTAACCTAATTTTTTTTAAGGATTAAAATTCAAACACACCCACTTCTATCACATTCTTAGTCAAATTTTATTTCAACAATAATTTTGTGTTGGATTCAATATTTCAAAAATTAAATTTAAAAAGAATATGAAGTATTCATACTTCTGGAATTTATTTCCCAAAAATATATATGTTTTGGAATCTAACTTTTGGAACATATTTACATACTTTCGGAAATAAGAAAGATTTTTTTTTTTATATTGAAAATGATTAAACCAAACACATTGATGAACATCTATCTTAATTGGACTCATTAGTGTTTAACGTCGTATAACTTCCTAAATTATCAATTTGTTATAAATTTGGTTCTTATTTATATTTCCATGATTTGGCAGTCACGTGACAAAACACATAACGGCCAAAATGACAAATAACATGCAATGTCACATCTTATTAATAGAATTGGTGAATAAATAATGATAAAGACTAATTTAGTGAACCCAACTAGAATTTACATTAGGTAACATATTTTGGAGATTTGGACTTGACCAAATTCAATCCAACTCAAATATATAGTATTATATATAACAAAAAATATTAATTGTCTACTACTATTATACTAATATAGAAAACCTAAAGGCTTAATGTAAGCTCTCATACTAATTATGTTTTTATGATTATTGTTGATTAAAGTATTATGAGTTGCAAATTAATATTAATTTTTTAGTTAGAGATATTTTTTTAATAATTTTTCAAGAGTTAAAGTGAATTTTTTTAATGACTCAATCTAACTCAATTAAAGTTTGATTGGATTGAGTTGAGTTATAGAAAAAATAAGATAAACTCAATCCAACTCAATTGAGAAAGTTTTAAAAATACATTTGGGAGTAAAATGAGTAGAGTCATGTTTGATTATCCCTTAAAAATATAATTCAGAATAAATTTTTACTTAAAAACTCAATTTTAGAGAAGTAAAGCTTAATTTTTTTTTTTACAAATTCTGTCTGCAAACTTAAATTTAATCTCAAACTTAAGTTTATAAATTTTAACCTAAACATATACTAAATTTAATTAGATTAAATTAAAAAATAGAGTAAATTCAATCCAACCTTAGGCACAAGGTACAACCCTACAATTAAGTATAGAGTAGGTCATGCAACTATTTACTAAATCACTACCATGCATTTGATGAAAGCCAAAATCAAGATATGCTGACAGATTTAGAGTTCTGCCAGAAATTTAGGAAAGGACTGCCAAAAAGATGCAACAGAAAGGTCACAACTGCATAATGCCACCACATGAGGTGGGTCCCTCAACAGCAATGCATAAAAATTTGTGGTCTCCTTCCCATGAAAACAACTTATGAAATATCTTTGTGTTTCTTCCCTGACTCTGATTTCAGGGACACTTGTAGAACAGCTGAAATTGACAAATGTCTATCTTCAGAAACAAATAGAAGATAAAAGTTGCTTTAACAAGCTACCAATATAATTGGCCAGGGCTGAATTTACAACTAAAGAAAAAGTAATAGAAAGCAAGAAAGAATAAAGGAAAAGGTGGAAAAAAAAAGAAGATAAAGTTGGGTAGCTTTATTTTTCTTTCTAATTTTGGATTCTATTGGAAAATGTTTGGACCATTGTGACAGTTGTATGTTCGAGTTTATCCGCACAAGTGCAGGCCAACTACAAGCACAAAAGTTAAATATGAAATTAATAGTATATGACAGGAATACACCAAATTCTTCACAACTAATTTTTTTCCTCTTGATAAGCACAAAATTCTTCGCAACTAGAACTTTTTATTATTAGTAGTAGTATTGTTATATATTGAACTTTTATGTTAATGATTAATTAAGTTAATTAACAAATTTTCTATTAATGAAGCTCAGGTTTTCGAAAGTTACATTCATGTTTTCTTTAAACTTAGGTTATGCATGTTTTCTTTAACAAATTATATATATTCATAAAATTTTTCCCAACATGTATAACTCAGATTAGATCGTTACAATTAATCATAAAATTTAGAAAATATAATTATTACTTTTTATGAAGAGAATGTGCAAAAAAGAGTTAATACTATAATACCTATACTCATTCCTGGAAAAGATTATGGATAAATATCTATTTTTATCCTTAATTCTAATAAATGAGTAATTACCATGTCGATACTTTTGTGGGTGCACTTTATCATCCCTGTAGAGTCCAGGACTTTGTCATCCCTATCCCTGCACATACCATTTTAATTCCTTTTAGTCTGTAATACATACCATTTTTAATCAAGGCTGACCCTAGGGTGGCAAATGGATGTGATCACCCAGGGCCACAATAAGAATAAAAAGAAGTTCCCAAAAATATTTTTTATATAGTTTTATGATAATTTTTTGATGTTATTTGTATATTATTTTTAAAAACAGACTAACTTTTTATTATTATCTCTTTTTTATATTTAAATTAAAATATAACATATGATTATAAAGTACTAATATCTTCTTTTTTCTTTTTACCAACAAGTAATATCTAAGTTCTTAGTTTTTTCTAATGTGTTACATTTATATATTTATGTTAAATGATTTTTTCTTAAAAATTTAATATCTTCATATTCATATATAATACAAATATCTTCATAGTGAATTATAAATATAAAGAAAGAACCTTTAAGATTTTTAATCAGAAACGACCATACTTTATATTTTATATTTTAAGACATGATATCACAATTCCAAGAACTTTATATACTCTGGACCACCGTCCCCTCTTGTAGTTTATTTAGAATGCAAGAATAGTTATGTTTAATCCTCTTTGTCTTTTGAAATCTGGTTTCTCCTTTCCAAGATGAAAAGGATGGAACTATAATAATTAACAACGATTAAAGTAGAGGATTCTAGACCAGCGAAGATTATTTTACTAGGAAAGAAGAAACTGATGAACGACCACATTAATATCTTTAGTGGTCCATGATAGTTGGAGTAGGAACAATTAAGTTGTTGTCTCGTATTATAATTAACCACATATTTGTTTCTGGCAGATTTCTGGCATAACCTGATATTTGCTTTTGTGCTCTCCAAAATTAATTAATAAAACAACACATTTGGACTTGTGCATGCATTCAGAAACACAAAGGAAAGAAGTTGAGAAAATAGATAGATATATGAAAGAGAAAAAGAATAGTACATAAAAGCAATGACAAGATAATCTAAACAGAATATAAAATACATGAGTATGATCAATTTTTTATAATTATCTTTGATTCTTATTGATAAAAAAATAACATCAACATCAACAATATCATTAATCTAAATTAATTGATGTCGGTAGTAGATGAACTTAATAATAGAACGGAAATAAGACACAGAGAAAAGGAGATGACAAGAAAAAGTGGAAATAAGACAAAAGAGAGAAAAATAAGTTAAAATAACATAGAGGTAAAAGGAGAATGAGAAAAATTAAGAGGAAAATAACTAAAAAAGGGAATGACTGAAACATAGAAATACTAATGGATTTAACCTTCCACCAAGCTTATAGCTTTTCTCCACTCCGTCCTAAAACATACCGTCCGTCAATCTATATCTCACTCTATTAGGTCTTGTTTAATTACCTTTTTCCATGTAAGTTTTGGTCGACATATACCTCTTTGTGTCGAGCTCTTGGTAACAAATTCTTGTTCTTACAAGAGCATCCAGTGGTCGTCTCATAACGTGCCAAAATCACCTCAATCTATGCTTCCTCATCTTTTCACATACCAGTACCACTGTTACTTTTCGTTGAATATCCTCACTTCTTATCTTATCCATTTTCGTATAATCACACATCCACCTTAACATTCTCATTTCTGTTACCCCTATTTTATGCTCATATTGCCTATATGCTGGCCAGCATTCCACTCCACATAACATTGTCAATCTTACAGTTGTTCTATAGAATTTTCCTTTTAGCTTAAGGGGAATTTTGTGGTCACACAAAAATCCCGATGCATTCCTCCATTTCATCCACCCTACTCTGATTCTATGATTTACATCCTCATCAATCTCACAATCTTTTTGCAAAATTGATCTCAATTATCTAAAAACATCTTTCTTGGGCACCTCTTGACCAAGTAGATGCACTGTGTCTTGATCATTATCTCTTACCCGCAAAAACTCACACTTTATATAATTCGTCTTTCTCTTGCTTATCGTGAATCCTTTAGATTCCAAAACGTTTCTCCACAATTCCAGTTTCTTATTAACACTATATTTGGTCTCATCAATAAGTACGATATCATCTGCAAAAAGCATACACCACGACACTTCCTCTTGAATATCTTTCGTTAGTTCATCAATCACTAATGCAAAAAGATAAGGACTAAGAGCTGAACCTTGATGAACACCTATAGTGATAAAAAAACAACATAAAATAAAGTTTAGCATTTCATTTTATAATTGTTAGGTTTTAAAATGTCTCATGATGTGATAAAATAGTACCAAGTGACAATAAATCCTCGTTTCCATGTTAGTCAACGGGTCATATAAAAAAGACTCATTAAAATTTAAGTTTAATGTCTATGTACTAACAATATAGATTAATTTCACAATGTTATTCAGTCACAAATCACCGTTTGAATTACTTTACGATAATTATTTTAGAAGTCAATAAATTTACCATGTACATGGTGGTTGTGATTGAATGACTGTAATGCATAACCCTTTTTCTCTTAAAATGTTGTCTCTAACAATTTTAATAGCTGAAAGGAACTTGGTATATATTTTATATGAACTCATTTGCGTTGTCATCATACCTAGTGGTGAATCTAGGACTTTAAGTCAGGGGAACAATCTATTTAAAAAGTAAAATATGGAAGTTGTCCATAAAATAAGAATAATATTGTATTACTACATATCAAAATCAAATAATGTGATTAGTTATCGTAATTAGTCATGTGATTAATTATGAATTATCTTTGTCTTATATCAGAAAGCTTCTTAAAATAAAAGATAGGAGATAGTTTTTATTTTTATAAAGATGAAGAGATATGAAATTATTTTGAATAAAATCTTTTCTTCTTTTTTTCTTTGAAAAAAGGCTCAAATCCATATCTCTTTAACTATTATAAATAGAAGCATCTACATGAGGCAAAGTGTATCAGGCATAAAACTAGAAAAGTTTAAGCCTAGTTTTAGACATGAAAAGTAGAAAGAGGATTTACTCTTTAGAGTTTCACTCATCAAACAGTTGATGGCAGAGATTGGTCTTGGTGTGGATATACGTAGAATCTTCACACTATCGAAGAAAATTTTTGTTACTTCAAGAATGCACATTCGGGTACACAAACCTATTTTCTCTATTTATTATTGTTGTATACTTTTTAATGCATAAATAGATCATAATTTTCTGTTGCAGGTGTTGGGAATACTTCTATGTAACTATCATAAAGTACTACGATGCTAGTTGCAAAATTAAGTTTGAACAATTTTTCTCACACCTTTTTTAAAATGCAGCCAAAATTACTTATAATACCAATGTTTTGTGATATATATGAGAAAAAAGAATTGCTCTGACCTAGCCTTCATGGACTGATTAGGTCTAGTCCATGAGAAATTACAATATTATGTAATTTCTCTTTTACTTTATTTTTTCTATCTATGCAACCCTATAGGTTCTCATAATGTTAGTAATAATAATTCTCATTTAATTTTATAAATAATAAGTTATATCTAGTAATTAACATATCATTACTATGGAAATGTCCATAATATTTTTGTGTAATTTTACCCCTTCATCTAGGTATCATAATTGTACGTAAAACATTAAATGTGTCATCCTTGTATAGTCAAATATTCATTCTTCGAAACTTAAGTAGATACATTAGTGACAAAAAAGGACAATATCTTACAAGACTTATTTCATCATGATCATACATTTCACTATTGTATTGTATCAAGATGTTCCAAAAATACCATTCTTGTTATGTAAGGCAATAAAAGAGATGAATCCCATTTATAACGCTTACATATGTCTTTATGACTTGTTATTTGTAGACATGAAAAGTAAACCTAAACTCGTGAGAACCCATTGACCCGACTCTTTGACATGAAAACCTACTTTGACCATGGTGAAGGTTGGGTTTGAGTTTAGGGATGTAACTCCTTGTCCCACCTTGTCCTCGTCCCCCTATTGCATAGATTTTTTGTTATAACACACACAAATACACTATTGTTAATATTTGTTTTTTATATTTTTATTTCATATGAGTAAAAAGCTAGTGACACTTTTTTTAACATTCTCTTTCTAATACTCCTTCATTATTTGCTTTTTTTTAATTACAATTTTGGGTGGGTCCCACTTTTAAATTAGGAGAGTGTGTCATTAAATGAGAAGTGAAACCCAACAAAATTTGTAATTACATCTTTAGTGCTAGATCTTGAGTAATGATCTTGAGCAAGGATCTTGAGCTCAAGATCTAATCTTCACTAGATCGTCCAATAAAGGAAGTGAAGAGATCTCCAACATGGAGAATGAGTTCTTGTAGATGAACCCTGAAGATTTGTACATTGTTCAAAAAATAAATTTTTGGCTCTTTCTCCCTAAGATCTCAAAATAAGATCTACCAATAAAGAAAAAAATGGGAGAGATCTTCAATCCTACGTGACACTATGAGGTCCACCAAAAAGTGATCTAAGATCCCAATTTAGAATTTACTACTAAAGATGCTTAAACTTCAACCAATAGTAGTTAAAATGTCACAAGAGAGTTTAGAGAAAGTGTCGTTAGCCTTTCTCCTTTTATAATTAATAAAAAATTAATTTATTTTAATGGTTAAGAGAGAATTAAGGAGGACAGGGAGAAATGTGGGTTCAAATACTTTTTACTAACAAAAACTAATGAATTAACATCTAACATTGACCTTTTAAAAAAAGTTAAATAATTTAAATATTAATGATTAAATAACAAACTTAAAATTTTATATTTAATTAAAAATATAGCTTAATTATTAATTTTTTTTCATTTATTAACATTTATGTATTGTTTAAATAAAAATATAATTAATAACCAATGTATAATTTATTTAAAAAGTTAGAAATAA
Source organism: Glycine tomentella (assembly GCA_007407185.1). NCBI lineage: Eukaryota > Viridiplantae > Streptophyta > Magnoliopsida > Fabales > Fabaceae > Glycine > Glycine tomentella. The sequence goes on along the minus strand of PYAF01003279.1, from coordinate 213,982 downwards.
ATTAAACTTGTAAAAACTGTTTGGCAAAATTCTCACGGATTTTCCCAAACCCAATAAAATGCAATGGAGATGAGATTGTGTATTAAAATTTTATATATGTCTCTTTCACGCTCAAACTCAATCATGCTCTATCTTTTGCAAAGATGGGGATGATGAGAGCTAAACTCGCCCCCAAAATGTCCCATTGTCATGCGTAGTTGTATGAACAATTTCCAACTTCGTCATCACCTTGTTACAAGTGAATTTTGATGGCATATATTAAAACAGACAACTTCCTATGCAGAAATTAATGTATCAATTCTAAGTTAAAGGACTACATACACCATGATCGGAAAATCTATTTTGACAATATTTGCATAATGTTCTATGTAGCATTCTCATAGTGAGCCAATATACAATACATTATTATTTTAATATGTACCTATAAGAAAACTTGATATTTCATATCCATGACTCGTATGAAATAGATATTAGCTTATGCAAACGCTAGTCTCAATTTATCTTTGTCATCTTTGTTAGCAATAATATTTTATTAGAGATATTTAGGAACATTATTCATTAATCTCATGATCAAGATATGTACTTGGAGTCCTGTGGTATTAAAGTTACTATTCAAAGAATTTTATCATGTTAAAAAACATGTAATAAATGAAACTCCACATATAATTATAAAATAGGCCAAATGACCTTTTTGGTTATTTATCTTTTTATGTTGTTGTTTAGTTTAGTCTTTTATCTTCTAAAAAGTTCATTTTGGTCCTTTATATTTTATATCGATTCAAAATGATCATTCTGTTAAGTTAAAGACTAACGTTATTAATACTTTCACCCACCTCTATCTTTGTTCTCTCTCTCTCTCTTGTACCTTCCACCATTTTTCTCTCATATCAAACACTCTTAGGTCTCTTCTTCCCCAAACCCTAACCCTAGCCCAAGCCCCAAACCCCAAATCCCGAATCTCCCACCCCATGTTTCCCCAACCTCACCTTTCCCACAGTTCAACCACTTACCCCTCGTCTCTGGGTCTTCGCCGATTTTGGACCTCTCTACCTCTCCTTAAATATCTTGTTTGTGTTTCATTTAGTGATTCAAGGGATGTGGTCAATGGTGACACAGGACACACAGTCGATGATGATGTAGGGTGCGACAATAGGGAGGGGAGGAGGACACGATGGCGTAAGGGGACAAAACAAAAAGAAATGACATAACACAAAAAAGGGGAGAAGAGATATGCTATTTGTGGGGGAGAGAGAAGTCATTCAAAGGAAGATGAGGGGGAGCAATAGATGGTGGCAGTGTAGTGGCAAATGAGGGGAACTGCTGCCTTCGACATGGTGTGCAGTGGTGTTTCATTTCTTCTTTTTTCCCTACCTTTCCTTGTTTTGGGAGTTGTTGCTTATTTGGGATTGTCATGAATGTTAATGTGGAGAAATTTGTGTTCTTGATTTGTGGTCCCAATGGATAGTGTGGTGAGCGGTCAAGTTTTGGTCTATTTGTAATTTGGATCTAGAGTGAAAATTTATCTAGAATTTGACAAATTATTGTTGCAATTTGTGATTTGGTCTTAGATTTATCAGTTGGCATATTCTATTTCAATCGCAATTTTATAATAGGTGTTGGGTGGTTTGAAAAGAAAGGGGGGGGGGGGGAGGAGAGCAAGAAAAGACACATTTTGTGACGGTTTCTAACTATCAATTAAAAAAATATAAACAATCAAAATAAAAGTTATAAATGAAAAGCTAGTCTAGTAAAAAAAAAAAAAACTTGCGTCTCTAGGACTTAGCATCAATATTATTGTGACTATAATGTCAATGAATTGGAAATAAACTAAATAATTAAGAGAATTTGGATATTAATCACAAAATAAATAACAAGAAATCTAGAAAGAAAAATATGTTACATTAAGGGAGAGTATATATACTTACTCTTAATTGACTTTTGTCATGCTTGTTAATTGTGTACGTCTTCCTTTTTCTATTTGACTGAGAACTAAAACCTAAGATAAATTTTTATAATGGATCTCTGAATTAAGAGAGTAATTAACTGATTGTATAGTTGTTAAATCATAATCTTCACATACATAATTTTGGTTCCTATTTTTTATCGTTTATATATGATTGATAAACTTACCGTATTCTTGACTATATACAATTTTGATTGTCTATGAAATCTAGTGCAAAATGCAATAAAGCTCGAGTCCATTTTGTTTATTTGTGGATTATTATTTTCTTTCACCATTCTAGCTCTTACTGCGAGGAAAGTGAGTAATAGGAATGTAGAACCGTGAATATTATGGTAGATCCCACTAACAAAAGGTTGGCATATTGCTGCATCAAGACCTAACTTTCTGTTGTTGCGTCAATAAAGATTGAAAATGACCTTGATATGTATGGACGTAAAAGAATGGGAATTTATCAACTTTCTCTATTTTGGAGTTCTTTAATTAAACAAGAGTGAAAAGAAAGTACAGTCATCACACTTCCATTTTTATAATCTTCAAAAAGTGGCACCCGTTAATTTTACTGGCTTTTCTCTTTTCCTAATGTATTAAATAACCAATAAAGGGGAAAATGAAATCTATATTTTTTTCTCTCCATTTTTTTTAACAAATCACAAAACCATGTATCAGACACAATCGTATTTAAATTTAGTAGAATTATTATTCCTTCTATTTCTTTAATCTAGCAAGTAAACATCTGGTACAGTGCAACAACTTTTTTTTAAAAAAATAAAGTAAAAAAATAACAAAATTTGATCCAGAGAAAAAGTATATTTTAAAAAATTGAATAACCATTTTATAATTTAAAGAGTAAAATAAATTAAAAATTCATATTTTATTTATTTATTTTGTCATTTTAACATTAAAGGAAAAAGTATAACTTATAAATTGATAATTCTTTAAAATTTAAAGTTAGTGATTAATAACGATAAAATAATGTGTCATAAAGAAAAAGAAAATATAATAATAAAAATCTTATATTAAAATTTAAAGACTCTAATTTACAATATAAAGATCGATATAGTTTTACACTCCGTCTTTGTAAATGATTTTAAAAAAGTGTATTTAAATTAATATATTTTAAAGAAAACACTTCTAATCCATTTTTTCCAAATAATATTTTTAAAAAGAAGTTATTCCTTAAATAAGTCAGTTATCCATTGAAGGTACCATAGTTACACATCATCAAGGCACTCATCTCCACATATTTGAATAAGTGGCATAAGTTGAATGTAAACGTACAAAATAAAAAAGAAAAAAAGAAAGAAAGATGAAACCAACTTTATTTAGATAATGGCCAACACAATGCATGTGAGCTGATATTTGTGAAAGTATATATATATATATATATATATATATATATATATATATCTATTTTGCATGATTAAAGAAGAAGAAAAAAATAAAGAAAACTTAGATAAATATAATAATCCTTATGAATTAACACAATTAAAGAAGAGAATCTTAAAAGAAAAAGTAACAATAGAATTTCAAGAAAACTTGTAAGTTTATTCTAAACCATTGGATTTTTAGTCTAAGAATCTCCTTTCCTTTCTCTTTTCTCCTCCTAGTTTTCCTCATCTCACATATATATATCTGTACACCAAGATATTTACTCAACAGATATCATCTAATTCTGCAACAAAAACACCTGTTTCAGTTTTAACAGGCTCAAGATGGTATTGGTAGCTAGAGAAGCCATAGTGAAACACTTCTTTTGTCCTAGGAATCCTGCATAGAGAGGTTGTTCAACAAAACAATTTCTTAACTTGCCAGCAAAATGAGATTGCACTTGATTTGGCTCACTGTGATTCATTCCCATTTAGGTCTGCTCGCGGAAGGTAAGAGACCGCGATAGAGCCGCAGGGTTGGCTTGCAACACTGGTGATGATGCTTCAACCATGTGATGATTGATGTCATTTCCCTTGGATGATGGAAAAGCCTTGAAAAGGCCTCCGGAACTGGCCTTGTCATCATTCTTGATCCCTAGTTTTGACCACATGGAAATGGAACTCTTTGCAGCTTCACTAGGGTCATCAATTCTAAGTGTCTTGGGGATCAAGGCATTGTGTTCTGAGCTGTTGTGCTCCATGTCATGCATTTCTCTTTGTGAATTGGATGAAGCAATGATGTTTCCATCCCTTGAGTGTTTCCCCAAAGTAGGGTTAGAAACAGAGTTGTTAACAGAAGATTGGGGTGAGATAGATGATATATTGTTATTCCAAGAGGGTGGCATATAACTCCAATATGCTGGTGTAGTATAGAATGATAAAGGGTGCCCTTGTGGGAAAAATGTAGGAGGAGGCATAGGATAAGGCCAAGGTGCACTTGGAAAGTATGGAAATTGAGTAGTGAAACCTTCAACAACTTTTTTATCCAATGATTCATGTGAGCCACTATGGCTTAAAGTTGAAGTTGTTGCAACAGAATTAACTCCAGTAGAGTGACCACTAGTAACATCCTCCTCCTTTCTATAGGAAACAAAACTATTTGGCTCAGTTACATGAAACCCATTTGGAACACAACTTTGTGCTCTCTTAGCAATGTTCAACATAGATGCCATTGTATCACAAAGGGGAGAATCAGGACCAACGGTCAAAACAGCATTATGCAATCCATTGGGGGCATTGAGTGTGGCTCCCTGAAGCCCTTTAGAGAACATTATGTGCCGGTAATGTGACGCGGTTGCTGAGGAATTCTTGTTCTTTCGACGACCGGCTCCTACCGGCACATTCCTCATTGTACCTCCAGCTGTCCAGTATCTCTGGCAGTTCTTGCAGAAATGGCGAGGTTGGTTGACATTGTAGTTGTTGTAGTAACAGAATTTGGTTTCCATGCTATTGCATCGCGGGCATGGAAGTACCTCGTCAGGTTTCTTTAGTGTTTTTTCTTCAGAAGCACTTATCTCGCTTAGTTCTCCATTTGTGGAGGATTTCGGTATTGATGTCTCGGTTTCTGCTGAGGGAGTCTTAGGATTCTCAAATATGCCTGAAGATGTTGTGGGAGATTTCAAATCCTCTGTGGTTTGATGTGAGGCATCATCATCATCATCTTGAGATGAGGTAAGTTCTTTCCTTGATGGTTCCTAAAACAATGAACATGATGAAAGTTAGAAATGCTAATTTATTTACTATAACTACAATAGTGGAATTACAAAACAGTGAACTCAAAACCTCAAATATGAAACAAAAAGAAAAGTATATTGACATAATAGTATTTATCAAGAGTATAAGATATGTTATGACATAAATTTTGCGTGAGGCATGTTATGACAAAGTACGAAAATAGAAGCATTGGACAGGTGAAATTAATATTGTTTTTCTTTGACTTTGTGACTCTGATTCACCATACAAAATATCTTGGATATTTTAAGCGAAAAAGTAGGAGGGTGAGTGAATTCACACCACGGAAAACGGGGGAGAAATTATTTTTCCTTTCACGTTAAGGAAGTTAACAGTATACTTTGTTTAATGAATGAAAACGCTCACGTGATAGTGCATAGTCAATAAGAACAATTCAGTACTAAAATCCCAATTCTAGATATGCAAAACAAAATCACAATTCTAGAAGCATATATACATGTGTGTGTGTGTGAATATGAATAAGACAAAGGCAACGGTTCCACGGTGAAACTAAAAATCCCAAAAATGGTATTTGATATTTACAAATGTTGTACTAAAATGTACAGGTATAGAAAACAAAGGAAGTTCTGGAATTCAGGGCAGGGAAGAAGAAAAATTTATAAGAGAATGAAACAGCTGGAAAATAAATAAATCCAACATATTCTATAAATAAGTCCTCGTGATGTCACAAGGTTATAGGTCTATTGACAATTGTTAAATAAGGACTTGAATAATATGGACAAAAGTGTCAAACTAAAATAGTGAAGCTCCAATTAAAGTCCATGGCGTGAAAAGCAACTTGATAAAGAGTTAAGTAAAGCAATAAATCTAACAAGAAAATATTCAAGCCAACGAGGTAGCAATTAACCTGTGATGCTGCAAGAGATCCAATAAGAAATAAACACAAAAAATATTTTTTTTATTTAAAAATATCCATTGAACTTGCTAAGATTAAGAACCCGGTATAGGACAATTTTTTTCTAAATAGAATTAGAAAAATCACTAAGCAAATCCATTGACTTAAAAATGGAATCGCAAAAATAAAGCAAGCCAAACCACAAAATATATTCTATGCTATATTCTTATACTTCTATTCCATAATGGAGACTGGATCCAATTTCACCAAAAGGAACCAGGCAATGAATTCTAGCCACCACTTAATAAATGATTGAATAAATTCAAATTCAATACCCACATATTAAAAACTTCTTTTATTAAAAAGAAAATCAACATAACCATAGAAAATTGCAAAAAAGCCTCCCAATTCAATTCAATTGACACCAAGGCAAGAAGGAAGCTTTTTCACGATTTAAAAAAAAAAAAACCATTAACAATTGAGCGGTTCTGAGAAATGGTCGCGATTAGATTTGCAAATCATCATGGTTTCCACAAATTTAATTGAGACCAAGACGACAACTTTAACAACACCTACCTCAGGTTCATGCTGTTGTTGTGTTGCAGAAGAGGTAACTTCACGAGGAGAAGAGGAAGATGAAGGGGCACAAGCAGGTGCTGAAGCAGAAGCAGAAGCAGAAGAAAAAGAATCATTGTGTGGCAGCGAAATTGTCCTACCAAAAAGCTTTATCGCAGGGTCCTTAACCTCTGACATTCCTGGGTTGTAACAGTTTCAGGTTCAAGAATATCTATCTATCAATCTCTCTCTTGTTGTTGCTTCTCTTTCTCGGGAAAAAAAATGGGGAAAGAAACGATGAAAATATATTACATAGGAACAGACAGATAGATATATAGAGAAGTTGGTTTGGGGTGGTGTTGTGTTGTGTTCAGTAACTTTTTTTTTTGTGTGTGTGTCTTTTTGTACTGTTAATTATTTAATTATTATTGATATGAAAACGGATAATGAATAGTCTAAAGTCTGAACTGTGAAGTGGTGAGGTTTGTTTGTTTGTGTTTTTATTTTAGGAAGAAAATTAATTAAATTGCTGTTTGCCACTTCAGCAAGGAGGGGAATTTTTTGAACCACAAGTTCTTGTGGCCTATGAGATCTTTCTGTGCTGTTGGATTCCCCCACATTGCTTCTAAAGATAGTGCTGTTCTGTCCCACCCTTTTTCATCCCCGTCAGCACTTTCATTTTTACCTTTTTCGTCAACCACTCTTGGTAAGACTTTCTTTCCTCTTCCTTCTTCCTAGTCAAATTGGCTTCCCCCCACTTCTTTTATGTTAATTTCTTCTTCTTCTTCTTATTTATTAATTGGTTTAAATGTTCTTTAATGGTAAGTAAATATGATGTTTTTGACTTTCTTAAGACTATAGATATCTTTTCACAATATATAATTTCGAGTCAGATATAATTATTATGAAAAATAAAATTTTGAATACTAATTTTTTTTATCGGCTACAAGAATTTTTCTTAATTCAAATAGGAATGTTCTTTATTCATAAGATTATTATTTTACAAGACATAATTTTAATTGAGTCATATATAATTATTGTAGACAATAAAACTTTGAATACTAAAAAGAAAACTTCAACAACTTATCTATAGTAATTCTATGTAATTCGAATATGAATGTTTTTTATTCACAAGATTATAGATATTGATTTTCAATAAATAATTTCTATTGCATCTGATTTTACTATGCACAATAAAATTTTGAATGCTCAAAATGAAAATTTTACTGTTTATAGTAATTATTCTCGAATATGAATGTGAAATTTACAAGATTATACAAAAAAAACAAAATTATAAATATTGTTTTACAAGAAATAAGTTCAATTGAGTCAAATATAATTATTATAGAGAATAAAACTTTGAATACTCAAAACGAAAACTTCATCGTCTATGGTACTTCCACTTAACTTGAATGAGAATCTTCTCCATTCAAAAGATTATATATAATTTTTTTACAAGAAATATTTTCAATTGAGTAAGATATAATTATTATGAATAATAAAACCTTGAATACTCAAAAGAAAAACTTCATCGTTAAGCATGGCAGTGCGACCCGCACTCGTGGGCATCCACCCGAATCCGCCCCGATTTTAATGGGGAAAAATCGAGTTTATCAGGTTCGGATTTTTTCTTGATAGCCAAAAGTGGGGGCGAGGGTAGGTATGAGGTTACTGATACCCACCCCGCACCCACCTCTATCCCGTAATAAATAATATTAAAAAATAAAAATAATATATATTATTTTCTAATTTTTTAATTGAATTGATTATTTTGTTTTGTAATTTTTAAATTATGATCCCATATTTTAAATGTGGGTTTGTTATTATTATTTTTTTGTTACGTGATTAGCTTTTTCGTCCGATTTTTCAATGAAAAAATTATTTTATTTTTTTATTTTTAAAATTTTAATCAAATAGCGGGGACGGGGCAGGGCGGGGAAAACCCGACCCCCAGCGGGGGCGAGAATGGGGATGGGTTTTAAAAATCGGTGGGGATCGGGGGCAGGATCGGAGAGCGATTTTTGAGTCGGGAACGGGGACAGGGAATGCAATACCCTTTCCCGTCCCGTCCCCGCTATTTGATTAAAATTATGCTTAAATTGAATAGGAATATTCTCCTTAAAGATACTAAAATTATCGATAGTCTTGTGAAAAATAATTTTTTTTATCATAGTTATTATAAAATAAATTATTTACTTTTATCGTATGTGTTTGGTTGAAGAAAAAGTAAAAGAAGAGTAAAGAAAAAAAATGATATTTAGTAGAAAAAAATGATTTTTAGAAATTAAAATTTTAATTTTCTTTTCTTTGACATTCTTTCTCATTCAAATTTCAAATTTTTGTTTCCTTCTCCACTCCCTTTCCTTCATTACAAATAGGGATTTAGTCTTTGCATTCAATAACATTTTTTTATGCTAACAATAGTTTTGATCTTTCATCAACAAGAATTATTTGTATGAAATATTAATAAAGTTTCATTTAATTTAATATGAACAATAAATTTCAGTTCACTTCAAATCATATTTTATATAAATAAAAGTAGATAAAATTAATATCGTTTTTTGGCATACTCAGAGTAAACTTGATAGAATCGGATTCCATATTTTATACATATTTTAAATCGTAAAATCGTATGATTTTATGGATTTGTGCACCTGCAACGAGTTGAATCACACACATAATCATTTTCTGGCATACTCAGAGTAAACTCGGTAGAATCGAACCAAACTCGAAGTAAACTCAGAAGAGTTTGAAGATGGTGGAGATGAAAATGATGGTGATGTTGGTGATATTGAAGATGATTTAATTAGAGGATTGATGAATATTTGAACTATTTCTATGTTTTTTAAATGTTTTTATTTGAAGAACTTATGTTTTATATTGTATGAATTTATGTTTGATTGGGTGTGGACAGTTAATTTATTGAATTATTATTAAAAAATTATTTTAATTTATTTTAGGATTAAAATGTTTAGTTATAATTTTATATATAAAAATATTAATATATTTTCTATATTAAATTTATAAGTCAATTCTATAAGTTGAATTTATGAATTTTCCACCAATTTACCTTGAATATCGTCTTTTTTTTTTTTTTTTTTAAGTGGTAGTCAAGATTTATTCTTCTTTTTCTTCTTCTTCTATTTTTCCCGTTTTACCCACCCCTTTTATGTCTCCTCACTCTGCCACCGTCCCCTTCCTTCATCTTTCTCTTTCTTGTCTCACCGTTGTAACCATCGTGTGCGACCGCCTCGAACGGAGCTTTTGTAGTTTCATTTATTTTTTCGTTGACTGAATGAACAAAAATAGTTATCAAATCAAAATATAGATACAAACGTATAAAATTTAATCAGATCTCAGTTTTTTTTTTATGTAGTTGAAAAATAATGTTATTTGATGACGGTGCAGTGACTATCAAGAAAAAAAATTAATAAAAATAATAATTAATAATATTTGTTGCAGACGAATCTATCTTTTTTATCTTTGTTTTTAAGTTGAATTCAAATATTTTTTAAAAAACTATTAATAATTAAAAGTAATTTTATATAACAATACAAATAAGTTATCATAATATCAAAATATAATTATATGTTCAAAATATTTGTTTCGTAAGAGTTTTAATTATAATATAATACTTTTTATAATATTTTTATATAAAATAAACATTTATCTTGTGCATAAAAAAACTATAATACATGTACTCTTTATTAAAGGTCATTTTGGTTGAGTAAAGTATAATCATTACAGAAAAAAGGTTATATAATAATAGTGTAAAATTTTTTACACACTCATTTAATTATAACTCACTATGTATCATAAATTTATCGACTTTTTAAATAATTATCTTAAAATAATACAAATGGTGAAATATTTTTGGATATAAATGTAAAATTATTTTGCATTGTCAATATATAAACATTAAATTCTAATCATTATGGGGTGATAAACTCTCTCAACTATTTAATGTAATTGAATATTTAAGAGTTGGACTCCAGACATGATGGAATAATCTCCCGCCAGGTAACCTATATATGTTTGATGGTAAATTGCTATGAGGGCGTTGGTTTCACATCATGTTCTTTTATTCCCAGAAATATAAGGGTAGAAATATATATACCCATGTTTGCTAGAAGGTTATGTGAATTTATTCTTCATGTTTCAAGGAAACTCTATTACCATGAGGAGAGGTGGGTATACGATATTCCCATGGAAATGAAAGTTATTTTCTACCATAACTACTTATTTTTATTACATTCTATTTTTTTACTTATTTTTAAAGATATTAATTATACTTTTTTTATAAAAAAAATTCTTCAACTACTAAATACCAACCAAACATGTCTATGAGAATAACATTTTTGGGCATAATATTCTTAGGAATGTGGTTCACAGGAATGGAAAATTATACCGTGAAACAAACACTCCATATAATATAGTGTGTTTTCTTATTGATTCCATAAGCTAGTTTAGCTACTAGCTAGCCTCGTACCTTGATCAAACAACCCATTTAAACCAGAATCAGGAGACGGGTCAATTGCACATAATAATTCCTTTCCCATAATCAAAAGGTGTATAAGCTACGTGCACACATAGGGAAAACAACCATATATAATTCAACCAACAATGAAGGAAAGTTTGAAGAGTTAAATTTCTGAGTTTGTGCATTTGAGCATGCTTGCCATGGCAGGAGGAAACACTGGCATAGCTGGAGGGCAGCCTTAGTGTAGAAGAAACAAAGAAAACAGGGGGACATGATATCCAGAATAAGGGAATGGTCATGTCTTCATATTTCTGAACTAGGAGCACCACAACTTTATTAGTCCTTTTGGCCGACCACAGAGGATAACAGAGAAAGTAAATTGATTGGGCTATTGATTGGAATTATGATGTAGTAGTGGTGGTGGGGCTGCAGCATTGTGGGTTGGAATTCGAAATAATGTGTCTAGGAGGAAAAATAATTGCTTAAATGCTTAATACACATGCAACTTAGGGTTTCCAGAAGTGACTTTTCCTTATATATTCTTGAGCGTTGAGATGGAGGTTCTGTATTTATCATTATTAATTCCCTGGCATGCTGAGCAACTATTACTGATGTTTTAACTTTAGATCTTGTATATAGGAGGCATATTATGAACAGACTCTTGTTTGATAAAGATGACTGGTATTCTCTTTCGCACATAATGGGTAAGATTTTTAGGAGTGATATTATTTTTTAGGTATTTAATGTTGTTATATATTTAGGGTGTGTTTGATTTGTTAAAAAGACAGGATATATAGAATAACATTAGATAAGTAACTAAGTCACATGACAACTTTTTGTATTTTACGTTGTTTGATGGTCAATACACAATACAAGTAATTTTGTATTGTATCTTGTTTGATGTGCTTATGTATTGGACAAAATAATGTAATTAATTTTACTATAATACTCTTTGTATTGTACAATGTTTGTATGTTGAAAAAAAGTATGTGTAACTAGCCTTATTTATTTTAATTCAAACCAGACCCGTCTTTTTTACCCATTTCAATTCCTTTTTTTTTTATTTCATTTTTTTTGCTAGGGTTGGAACTAGGTCAGAGCGACCCAAGCCAACCCGCAAGTAAAGGAATGGGTTGAAAAATCCTAGGTGCATTAGTAGCACATTGACATAGCGCAACAAAGGAGAGGCACCTCCACGGATGACGCCACCGAGCACAGGGCCTGGCAATGCGAGGCCGCCATAGGGTCATGATGATGGCAGCAGCGCAACACGGCCTCGTCAGAGTTGTCCGAAAGAAAAAAAACATAGCGAGAAGGAGGAAGATTGCTATGTGAACATTTAAATAAATTAACAATGAAAAGAAAGAAATCATGAGCAAAAAGGGAACAACATCAGTCCATACAACCCTCGCTGGAGGCCAAGGTGACAACCGACAAGGTGAAGTGAAACAAACCAGCAGAAAGAAGAAAGAAAGAATAAAAAATGAAAGGGAAGAAGAGGGGAAGGAAGAGTGAAGAGAGCAACACGGATCTCACTGATGACAACGACATGTACGACATTTGGAGAGAGAGGTTTAGAGAAGGAGACACATATGAAAAAAGGAAAAAAGTTGCGATATAATGAAAAGTCAAAAAAATATGGATATTATTGTATTTTTACTTTTGTTAAATACTGGACAAAAAGTTGTACAAGTTTTAGTGAGTAACAAGTTTTTGGATATTTGTTGAGTCCATCATTCTTTATTCTGTAGTGTCATTTTTTAAATCAAACCTTAGACAAATATTTTTGCATTGTCCAGTCCCTTATATTTTAGTAAATTAAACACACCCTCAGAATTTGAATTCAAGATCACTAATTAATATGAAACAACTTCATGTGAGTTGATTTATGTACCCGATAGTTACAAACACACTCTCTAATGTTATTTCTAATACACTCTATCCTACTAGTTAAAGAGCTTTTTAATGGTCAAGTAAATGCTGACAATATTAAATAATTTACATTGTCATTCAATAACAAATAACAATTAATAAAACTTTTAAGGTAGTTATTATAAAAATTAATATATTTACAATAAATAATAGTTTGTGATAAGAATAATAATAATTTTACACTATCAATATATAACATTTTTTCTTAGTTAAATTTTATTGAAAATTTTAAAATTAACAAAATTACTCATTATATATATGGGATCCTAACATTTTATGATTACTAATAATTTTTAATAAATAATTGTGTGTTTAAAAAGATGCATTAAAAAATGTGTTTCTAACATCTTTTCAATTCAATTATGTTTTTGTCCGGCCGACATCCTGCAAAGATCTCGACCGCTGATTGATTATTGTAAAAAATAGGAGAGGAGAAAGAGTCTGATGCACAGTCAAGATTATGCAAAGTTATGATATTAAAGCTGTTTCCAGGCAGAGAGAAGCATGTGAATCTTTTGTCTAATCAAAACAAAAGAAAAAATGAGACAAACAAATTAAGAGGAAGAAAAGAAAATTTAATTTTCAATAAAAGAAGAAAAAAATTAACTAACAAGAGAATTTAATTCATTTAATTGAATAAAATATAAAGTGTTGTAAACATGTTATATCGTGTTCAATTATTGTGAATAAAAAAAATTAACTTATTATATCTTTAATGAGAAGGAGGAATGCTACATAAAGATATGGGTTGAGATCCCCTCCAATCAATTATCTTTGGATAACACATCGTAGCCATTATAATATTTAATTTATTTTATATAAAATAATAAATTTATCATTGTTAAAACTTAAAAGATAGGGGGCAGTTAGATTATCTACTGTATATTGTGCGGTGAAATACGTTTTGCACTGCTGAAGATTCACGCCCATTTAGATATTGATACGCGATAGAGACAATAAAGTTTCCATTGAAAAGCACATTCTTTTAGCTTAAAGTAATTTTTTTATTTAAATTGACTTATATTGGTTATTCTTATTATGTAATGTTACTAAATTTTGTTTTAAATATTAGTACTATAATTTGTTTTTTTACCCGTGACAGTATGGAGTATCTTATAATTTTATTAATGAATAATCTCGAACAAAAAATTTGACTGATGATCATCTTAATTTAGTAGAATGACTCTATTTAAATTGTTTAAGAATACTTCAAGTAGCCTAAAAAAAATATGCTTCAAGTATAATAACTAACAATCATCAAGATGCATGAAGATATTCCTGCAATTAAATGTTTCAAGAGATATTTTCTAAATTTTAGGCTTAATTGTATTTTTTAATTTTTGGCATAAATTTTAACATAGAAAGAAGGCTGCTCGTTAAATTTTCTAAGATTCTATATGTGTTTTCAGTTTTAATTCGGCTCAAGATTGGTGGGCTTTAGATTCTCAATCATGCTTGATAGGTGAATCTTTGATATGGCAACCTCGTGCTTCAAGGACTAGCATTAAAGCTTCTTGTGTAGATTTGTTTTTAATTAATTAATCTATGAGAAGAATTGTGTCTTTATTCCTTCTTTAATTCCACAAGAAGAAACAAGATAAAGCTAACAAGAGACACTTTTGTGTAAACTAATAAAATATAGAAAAAAGAAGAAATTAACTTTTTTTATATGGGTGTAAATCAAGCTGTAAAGTAGATGATGTGAAGGAAATCAAGGAATTATTATATGATTATCATGGCTTTAAAATCAACATATTTAGAGGACAATAAAATAAAATTTATTTTAATGTTTATTTTCCTAGTGTGAAAATGATGAACGTTGACAAAGTGTCCTGTTTTAATGTATAAATAACTTTGATTCTTATATTTTTATATTATTTATTATTATTATTATTATTATTATTATTATTATTATTATTATTATTATTATTATTATTATTTCTCTTTTTTTTAAAAGGTTTATTTCTCTTATCTCTTCACTTGTTTCACATTCCATAAAAGCATGAGAAAATCATTATAGTCTTATAAAAGATAGAAAGGACTAAAAAGGAAATTAAATATACAATGGGATAGGAATATTTAATTTGTGCATGTGTGTCCATATATACACACACGTGTGTGTTTAGTTATGTGTGATCTACCTGGTTGAAATATTAATTTAAATTGGAAAAGCTGATATCTATAGCATCCATTAAATTTTTAGCTGCATTTTATTTCCCACATGTATGCAAGAACAGTTACACGAAGCTAAGAGTGAAAATAAAATACTTATATTATGATGCGGGTGATAAGGTCAACAGTATTTAACGACATCATGAAGGATTTTTTTTTTTTTTGAGAAAAAAAAGAACGATATTTAATATAGTATAATCTTATCATTTCAAAATTTTAATCACAATTTGTAATAAAAATTGAAGTAAATTAAAGTTTGGACTAAGCTAAATTTTTCTCTAATTAAGCTAGCTAGCTATAGCTTTGAGCTTTCTATTTATAATTATGAACGGTGACGATTTATTGGCGCATGAACATTGACAAGATAAAACACACTTATCTTAAAGACAAGGCTAATTTTTTAAAAAAATACAAATTAAATCAATATTTAGTAAAAGGGGGCAAATTGCCCAATATTTAGCAAACTGGGGCAATGGAACACGCCCAGCTGGGGCGTGTTTAAGCCCATGGTGACACGTGGCAGGGAAAAAATGGGGAATTAGGGTTTTCGCGATTTTTCGTAAATTACGGAAGGTCATAACTTTTGACCGGGACGTTTGATTGAGACGAAATCGGTGGCCACGCGCTCGAAATCGAGAGGAGAAGCCGTTGGCAAGTTCCTAAAGGGGACTTGCCCAAAAGTTTTTCCCAAACGAGACCTCTAAGTGCCTCAAAAATGCGATTTTGTCTTTCAACCTCCAAAAAATTGCTCGTTTTTTTATTTTTCATTTAATCAATTAGTGAATTGCATGCTTTTTTTTATTTTTTCAATTAATTCATTCAATTTCGAGCGCTTTGACATAAAATACGCCTACATCGGACATTCCTATAAAAAATTATGATTGTTTAAAGAATTT
>PYAF01003279.1:169791-184100 GCA_007407185.1 Glycine tomentella | reverse complement strand
CCAAAAGTTTTTGCTGAATTTCGCCACAAGCAAGAAACAGCCAAAGTCCGAGTTCGCCTTGGGAAAGATCCGACAGCAGAATGGGGAGACGCTGCAGAGTTATTTGGATCGATTCAAGGAAGCAGCTTTGCAGGTCCACGGACTGGAAGAGAATGTCCACGTCCACCTCTTGTCGGCCGGGCTCCATGGATCTTCCCGATTTGCCAAGTCAATTTACAAGGACCCGGTGAAGTCCCTCAACGACTTCGGGATCCGGTCTAAGAAATATTTGGAACTAGAGCAGATGGAGATTGCCAACTCTGCTCCAAGGGAGAATAAAAAGCCCCCCTCATCGAGAAACCGACGTCCTCCAGAAAATTTTCAAGTAGGACAATCCAGCCGACATCCGACCAATACCCCGGCTGGCCGACCCCCGCGAGGATTCCCTGACACTCGTCCTAGGCCAGGGAAATATGAATCAAAGTTTGAGAGATACGCTCCGCTGAATGCCAGCCGCGGACAAATTTGGAAGGAGGTGGCTTTCACGGAGATGAGGAAGGTTGACCGACTTCCCCCCATAGTTCGAAGGGAAGGAATGGATTACACCCGGTACTGTGATTTTCACAATGGACCGGGACACACCACCGACCAATGTTGGGAGCTCCGAGATGCAATCGAACGGTTTGTACGTGAAGGCAAGTTGCGCCAGTACGTAATTCGGACCCAAGGACACCAAGCCAAGAGAAAGGCCCAACAGGAGAACAAACCACGAGACGACAAGAAAAACAAGAAGGATGACGAGTTCCCAGAACCCGAATTCGAATGCAACGTCATCACAAGAGGACTGGGAAGAGGAGGCGATACGGCCAATCAGCGGAAAAAGTACCTCAAGGAGGTAATGTCGGTAAGAGACCGGCCGAAGTTCAAGGAAACCGGCGGCGGGAGTAGCAAAAAAGACACACCCCCACTGATTTATTTTACCGAGGACGACTTGAAAGGAGTAGTACCCGGACATGAGGACGGCCTAGTCATTACCGGGACCGTTGCCAATTTCCGGGTCAAAAGGATATTCGTCGACAACGGCAGTTCTGCCGACATTATCAACTGGAGCGCCTTCAAAAAAATGAATTTGAAGGAGGAGGATTTGAGACCGTGTCAAACCATGTTGTATGGTTTCAATGGCGAAGGTACCGGCTTAAAGGGGGCCATCGACCTCCAATTAACGCTGGGAACAAAGGAGGGTTTCAGGTCGGAAAGGGTGACGTTCACCGTCGGAGATTTCCCGTCACCATATAACATCATCTTGGGGAGACCCACACTTCATAAGTGGGACATTCTGATGTCTACCAAGCATCAGAAGATGAAGATGATAGGACACCTCGGCAAGGTCATTACAATCTGCGGAGATCAAAGAGAATCCCGACGGTGTTATTATAACACGATTAGGGAGACAGAAGGTGGCCCATCATCCCCACCTCGGATCCGACAAGGAGAGCAACGAGGGTCCACGGCTGACGAGCACTTATCCCGGAAGCCGGTCAATTTAGTGGAGCTCGACATGCGAGACGTAGAGGAATGGAGACCCGAGCCGGTAGACGAGCTTGAGGACGTCCAGATCGGTGTCTCCCTGGGACAAGTCACCAAGGTAGGTAAACAGGGCGACCCAGAAAACAAAGGCAGGCTTATCCAATGCCTAAAGAAGAATCAAGATGTCTTTGCTTGGAAGACATCCGAGATACCGGGGATCAAGCCTACCTTCTGCTGCCACAAGCTGGCAATGTATCCCGGCTCTAAGCCTGTAGAACAGAAGAACAGGAAGCTCGGCCCAGAAAGAAGACAGGCGTTGACCAAGCACATTGAAGAATTACTGGAGGCTGGATTTATCAGAGAAATCCAGTACACGACCTGGCTTTCCAACGTGGTGATGGTGAAGAAGCCCAATGGAAAATGGCGAGTCTGTGTCGACTACACCGAGTTGAATAAAGTCTGTCCCAAAGACTCGTACTCTATGCCGAGTATCGATCAGCTTGTAGATAACTCGGCGGGTTTCCAGCTGCTGTCTTTTATGGACGCTTACTCGGGGTATAACCAAATACCCATGCATCCCAACAACAGAGAGAAAACGGCATTCCGAGGTATTGATGCTAACTATTGTTATGATGTCATGCCTTTCGGTTTGAAAAATGCAGGGGCAACTTACCAGAGAATGATGAACAAAGTCTTCTCGGATCAAATCGGGCGTAACATTGAAGTATACATCGACGATATGATCACGAAGACATCGTCGGACGGGGACCACATCCAGGACCTGGAAGAAACCTTCCAGAAATTACGGCAGCACAGCATACGGCTGAACCCGCTAAAATGCGCATTTGGGGTAAAAGCCGGGAAGTTCCTGGGTTTTATGTTAACCCACAGGGGAATAGAAGCAAACCCGGATAAGTGCAAGGTCGTCCTGGACATGCAGTTTCCGACCAGCAAGAAAGAAGTCCAACAACTAACGGGGAGGATGGCGGCCCTAACCCGATTCCTACCACGATCCGCGGAGAAGGCTCTTCCTTTCTTCAAGCTTTTAAAGAAGGAAGCCAAGATCGGATGGAATTCGACGTGTGAAGAGGCGTTTCAACAAATAAAGACATGCTTGGC
Organism: Glycine tomentella; assembly: GCA_007407185.1. Taxonomy (NCBI): domain Eukaryota; kingdom Viridiplantae; phylum Streptophyta; class Magnoliopsida; order Fabales; family Fabaceae; genus Glycine; species Glycine tomentella. The sequence goes on along the minus strand of PYAF01003279.1, from coordinate 181,475 downwards.
CTCACCCCCGGTGTTATCAAAAATAGAACCGGGGGAAACACTCGTCTTGTACCTCTCGGTCGGTGAAGAAGCCATCAGTGCCGTCTTGGTTAGGGAGGTAGATAAAACTCAGCGCCCAGTATATTTTGTAAGCCGGGCTCTCAAAAACTCAGAGCTGAGGTACCAAAAGCTCGAGAAGGTGGCTTTTGCCCTGCTCACCACAGCAAACAGGCTTCGCCCGTACTTCCAGAGCCATACCGTCATCGTCCGGACAAATCAACCCATCCGACAAGTATTGCACAAGCCGGATTTGGCTGGAAGGATGATGAACTGGGCCATCCAGTTGTCTGAATTCGACATCCAATACGAAGCCCGCCACGCCATCAAGTCACAAGCCTTGGCCGACTTCATTGTAGAATTGACACCGACGTCGGCCACTCAGCAGAATGATAAGGTTTGGAAAGTGTACGTCGATGGCTCGTCTAATGCAAAGGGGAGTGGAGCCGGGGTCATAGTTGAAAACCCTGAAGGAGTATCCCTCGAGCAATCCCTCCAACTCAATTTTCCGACGTCCAACAATCAAGCAGAGTACAAAGCTCTCATTGCAGGGTTAAAACAAGTCAAGGAACAAGGAGCGACAAGGGTTAACATCTTCACTGATTCTCAGCTGGTTTCGGCACAAATCGAGGGCAGATATCAGACCAAAGGCCCTTTGTTAGCCAAATATCTAGTAAGGGTGAAAGAAATTATGGCAGAATTCGATGAAGTGATAGTCACCCACATTCCGAGGGAGAAAAACCCCCGAGCCGACATCCTATCAAAGTTGGCTAGTACGAAAGGGGCAAGAAACCATAGGTCCGTCATCCAGCAAGAGCTCGCCCAACCGGCATGTGTCATGATCGTGCTCATTGCCGACGACTGGAGAAGACCCATTATCAACTATTTGGAGCAAGGAGTCATCCCAGACGAGGAGCTAGAAGCAAAGAAGCTGATCCGGGAATCGGCCATGTATGTAATCCTCAACGGGGAACTATACCGCCGAGGTCTACACAGTCCGTTATTATTGTGTCTGGACTCAAACCAAGCCGAGTATGTGCTCTCGGAAGTACACGAAGGCATCAACGGATAACATATGGGGGCTAGAGCTTTGGCACTAAAAGTTCTCCGCGCAGGCTATTTCTGGCCGACGATGAAAGCCGATGCGGAAGAACATGTTAAAAAATGTGATACCTGCCAAAGACATGCAAGGATAGTGTGGATTCTCCCGTCCGAGTTCAGGTTGATCACTGCACCGTGGCCATTTTACAAATGGGACATGGACTTGCTGGGGCCATTTAAAGCTACAGAGGGTCAAATGCGATGGCTAATAGTGGCCGTCGACTATTTCACCAAGTGGATCGAGGCCGAGCCGTTGTCCGCCATCACCTCAGCTCGCGTTCAAAAGTTTTTGGAGCGGACCATAATAGCGAGGTTCGGAATCCCGGCGGAAATCGTTACCGACAATGGGACGCAGTTTACCGACGGAATGTTCAAGGCAATGATGACCAGCCTCCATATCAAGCACCACTTCGCCTCAGTAGAACATCCCCAGTCTAACGGCCAAGCAGAAACAGCCAACAAAGTCATCCTCGAAGGGTTAAAGAAAAGGATGAACGAGGCCGGCCCGAACTGGGTCGAGCAACTTTATTATGTGCTTTGGGCTTACAGAACGACGGCCCAAACAGCCACTGGCGAGACCCCATTCAGAATGACTTATGGCTGTGAAGCCATGATCCCCGTGGAGATCGGTCAATCATCATGGAGGAGGCAACATATATCTGAAGAAAACAATGGTGCTATCCTATCAGCCGAGCTGGATTTAATAGAAGAAATCCGGGCTGCTGCCCATCGCCAAGATCTCCATCAAAAGAGCAAGTTGGCCCAAAGATTCAACAGAAAAGTGAAACCGAGGTCATTTGAGAAAGAAGACCTCGTGTTACGTCGAGCGGACATTGGGAACAAGAACGCCCGAGATGGAAAGCTGGCAGCAAACTGGGAAGGACCATACCGGGTGGTCCAAAACCTCGGACAAGGAGCCTACGTGTTGGAAACTTTGAACGGCAAGCAAGTCAAACGGACTTGGAACGCAGATAAGTTGAAGAAATATTACAGCTGAAGGTCCATGTGTTTTCCTTTAGTTGGCTTCTAGTCGGTCATAGGGATCATGAAACTCCACCATGTGTTTCCCTTTAGTCGGCTTTAAGTCCGTCATTGGAATCATGGACGCCATGTGTTTCCCTTTAGTTGGCCGTCAGGCCCGTCATTGGGATCATGGGACTAGTGATTTTTTACCAGATTTTGTGAACCGGGGACATATAACCCGCGCAAGTCTGTTCTGAAGATCCTACTATGTAATTTTTCATGTTTTTTGTCAATTGATTATGTGAACCGGGAACATACACCCGCGCAAATCTGTAATTGATACCATGAATTATTAATAAATTCCTTAATGCAAGGAATCTTTTCGTGCACGAATTATGAGCGCTTAGCCGTTGTTTTATATTAACTCAGTCCTGATCAGGCCGGCGTAACTATTCAATCCCGGGTGAATCATCGGATTTTTCCCGAAGAATTACATCTAAAGGATAATATTACGAATATTTTAACATTTGCTAAGACGGGAACATGATCCCTACATTACATTTAATACTGACTAAGTGATTCGGGTTAAATAATATATGGTTATATAAGCCGACGATAAAAATCGACTGATGAGTTGGCCGTTGGAGCCACTATACAGAAGAAATAAACGGCAAGTTATAAAAGCCGACGAATATTAGTTAAAAGTGCAAAATACTTGTTCAACAAAAGTATATAACAAAAGTACAGAAAAAGAAAATACAAGATAAAACCGGCATCCCGGCCCTTCAATCTCCTCCGCCGCTCGGACCGAGGACCTCCTCGGGTGAATCTGCTGCGCTCGGCTCCTCCTCTTCACTGTCAGAAAGGGTCAGAAGTTGACCGTTCCCAACATAAGATTTGAAGTGCATTCCCTCAGTGTTCAATTGCACACCGGGGTTGAGGAATCGGACTTGCGCCAAAGCATTGTTGAAGGACGCTTCAGAAGACTTAGCGAGCTGAGATTGGACAAATCGAAGCTCGTGGAAGGCTTCATCCGCCTCCTTGATCTTTTTCTCATTAAAGTCCAGCAGGTCCTTATATCTAACATTGGCATCAGCAGCCCGACGCCGGTAGGCAGCAGTAGATTCCTTGAACTTGGCCGCCTCAGCTCGGGCGGACTCAGTTTCCGCCCGGGAAGCTTCCAGTTCTGCCCGAGAGGACGCTTGTTCAGCCCGAGCGGTCTCGAGCTCGGCAGTCAGCCTAACTACTGATTCCTGAGCTTCTTGGGCCTTTGCTCGGGAGGCTTCCACTTCCTTTGCGGCCTCTTGGGCTTCTGCTCGGGATGCCTCCGCCTCCTTGGCTGAAGTAGCAGCATTCTCCTGAGCAAGATCCAGCTCCTGTTGAAGCCGCCGGACCTCGTTCTCGGAAGTCTCAAGGTCAGTGGCCCCCTTGCAAGCCTTTTTATTCAAAGCCACAAAACTCCTAAGCAAGGAGGCCGTCTTGTGGCAAGCCAACTCCAAGGCACCCAACTCGTCCCTGTCGGCATCGCTGAAGGGAACCAGGTCGGAGTACCTTTTGGGTGCCCGGAGAACATGAAAAAGCTCCCGAGTCACACCTTGGTCCCAGAGAGTTCGAGGGGCCAGTCGGAGGTGATCCTCGGAAGGCCCGGGCACCGGTGCAGCATCAGCAACGGCCGGGGCATCCACAACGACGTCGGCCATGGGCTCATCAGGGATGTCGGTGGGTACCTCAGCCACAGGAGAAGGTGGAAGAGGAGCCGAAGGAGGAGATGAACCAGGGGATGAAGGAGCCTGATAATTGGCTCGGCCGGAACAGGGGACGACCTAGACCCGTCGGTCGCCCTCTGACCTTGGTCCTCGACCCGCCTTCGCTTCCTCCGACGAAGCTTCAGGGCTTCGAGATGAGCTGGCCGGGGAGTAGGGTTGGGGTTCATCTCGGTCGCTGCACGGCATCAAGAAAGTAAAAATCAGAACCAGTATTAAGTATTGGAAGGAGCAACTTGCAGGTGCTCTAACACCTGCATTTGGAAGTCGGTAAAGGGAAGACGGACTCCCAACCGAGTGATTATGTCTTTGTAAAACAAAAAGAAATCAGGGTCATTACCCTCTCGGGTAGAGCATACAGGCTCACCCGGGCGGGGAAGACAAACATGGAAACCCTCTTGATCCCCGAGGGGGAGGGATGCAAGGTCCTCGGAACTCATTGTCGAGGTGTATTGTAACACCTTATGAGCAACCCAGGGGAACCTACCTGTCAGAGCAGGGGAGAGAGTTTGGGAAGAAGACCCGGTTGCGGATTCATCAACGGTTCTGGCGACGGTTGGATCCATAGCTACCTATAACAATAAAAAAGAAAACAATCAGTCAAGTACCTGGAAGAAGAACCGTCAATGGATTGGGTTGAGAAGAGGCCGAAGTCGGCTTGGCAGATTCTTCAACAGCAGCCGGCACCCCGGCATTGAAATCCGACTGGAATGGTGGAGTAGGAATTTCGTTGGGGACAGGTTTAGGAACCCAGATAGGATTATGACGACAGCGGTCGAACAGGTCCTCGGCCTGCCTATTAAGATCCCTACTTGCTAGGTACATAAACTCTTCAATACATTTCGAACAATGTTCGTATTGAACTTCAAAACCTGGCTCGGCTAAGGGGTAGGTTTCAGAAGCATCTGAAGGGGCATCGCTAGAAGGGATACAGTCCTTAGGGGATGCCCTAGATTCAGCGGCCCTAGATTGGGAAGCAAGGATTGCTGATCTTTGACGCGATGAAGACCCCAAATTAGAAGACCCTAACCTAGAAGGATTGGGATGTTTAGGTCCTAATCTGGAAGGAACAGGAGGCTTTGGGGTAGAAGCTTTGGAATTGCCTGGACCCGAAGGGGTTCGAAGCAGAGATTTCCTTTTTTCTTCTTCAGGAAGGGGCAAACCATAGAGCCAAAAGGCAGCACGAGGGTAACAAGAGTTGCGAATTTCCTTTTCTTCCTCAGGAGTATATTTCATGATGAAGAAGAAAGAAGGTACAAAAAACTGAAGAATGTAAAGGGGCAAAAATGTGCAGAAGAGGTTGATATTTAGGGTTCATACAGAAGAAGAGAAGATGTAAAAGGTTATAATACCAGCAAAAGAAAGAAGGATAATGAACAGAAAGATACCTGGATAAGAAGAAGGTGGCAAAGAAAGTAGTAGTAGCGAAGAACAGGTAACCCCAGAAAAATGCTGGAAAAGCGAGAAAGCAGAAGTGCGACAAATGCAGAAAAGGCACCAGGAAGATGAAAATGCAGAAAATGTGAAGATTAGTGTGAAGTAAAGATGTTTTAATGAAACGAAACGGAAAGGGCGCATTAAGCAAAGAAGTGTAACCGCCAGAATTCAAAAATTGAGTAATAACTGCTGGTTATAGAAAAACGCGGAAGGGGCAGAAATGCCATTAGCATAGAAAAACAATGATTAAAGCGTGCAAGAGAAGGATAAAGACTGATCGAACAGGACACGTGGCAGGTAAGGGGAAGGGGACGTTCCATTCCCCTATGATCGTAGGCGTTCCATTCTTCCATGCTTATAGCTGTCCAGGCGGCTGTGAAAAGACAAGAGCAGGTCGACATTGGAATCGACAAGGAGTAATTGGCAGACTTGGACAGATGATGTGCCATATTTACAAGGGGCAGGTACAAAGTACACCTCGGTATGAATGGCGATCATCTCGGCTCGGATATCAATCATCTCGGTTTGGATGAATGTTACCTCGGCTTGGGTAGTGAGTATATCGGCTCAGACGATGATCATGTCGGTTCGGACATCGAACCAAGCCCTGCTTAGGTATTACCTAAAAAGCATAGTCGGCTTCATTATTGATACATCCCGGCCATCCAGAATGCTAGAAGACCGGGCTGAGGGGCATCTGTTATGGATAAATAATATATTTTATTTAATATTATCTTCTTCTCCACGAAATAACCACCCCAAGGAAGGGAGGAACCGTTACGATCTGCAGTTACCAGAATCTCCGCATATCAAGGAGAGTGGTTTTGAGTTCAACCGCTTGGCCTGAGATAATGGGCCTCAACCACTTTATCAACGTCCAGGTATAAATATTGCCTTATCCATGGTGAAAGGTACACAATTCTGACTCTCTCTTTTCCTTCTACACAAGCACACACCGCACCCCCCAACGTGTCGTGTTTATTGTGCTGTGATCTTCTTCCTTGAGTTTCTTCATATTCATAAGCTTCTTAAGAGAGAGAGAGTTTGATCCAACATAAAATCATCCAACATTACTTGTTGGACATTTCTGTTCTCACTGAGCAGAACAAGTTTCAAATCAATGAAAATCTTTTTTATTTTAAAAACTTTGATGTGAAAGTGGTGAGGTGTTTCTCATTGCTTTTCTGTACCATCACTTTTTTTTTTCTTATTAAAACATTGAAGCTGGGCTATTTCTTACTGCATAAGGAACCTCATTTCATGGTTGCAACCAGACTCACTAACACTGTGTTTGGTTTGGTTTGATATTTGGACACTCAAATTAAAATTTATATATCATGAAAAATTATATTTACTTGTTTGACAACTCATTTTTTAGTTGAGTTGAACGTAAATTTTATTCAAACTGAGATGATTGTAAAGGCAAAGCTACTCATCTCTTGCTTTTTAGTTAAATGTTAAAAAAAATCTAACTATAAATTAAATTACATTAAACTTACTTTTAACTAATTAAACTTTAGTTTAGAAAATTAGGTTTAATTAAATTTTATTTTTTCAACTGTAATCGAAACACAAAATTAAATGATATAAGGTTTTTTTCAGCTTTGAATTCAAGATACAGTAAAATGTTTATATAGCAAATAAACACCACCTTAAGGCTTAAATCCTTATGACTAAGTTAGGCACCAGCAAGAAACTCATTCCCAGTAGTTGAATATTCTGCCGAGTTTAATTAAGACCATGAATAAAGTCAAAGGCTAATGTCACAGACTAAGGCCCTAATGGCTATTATGCATGAAATGTGTTAATTTCTATACCATTGCAATCATATTTTTGTCCTTGATCAAACTACTGATTATTGAATAAGAATTTTTTTTCCAGCTTTTCTTAAAAATAATAGAAAAAAGAAATAATTAGTTAATTACTCTATGAAGAAAATTAGGATTTTCAAACAGGAAATATGCCATCAAATCAAATCAAACTATTGATTATTGAATAAAGGAATTTTAATGCATCCAATTGAGTTTGAGAAATATCTCTTACTAAGAATATACATAGGGATGTCAACGGAGTCAGGACAGAGAGTACTTTCCCGCCTCCGTCTTTGTCTCTCAACTAATCTTTCCTCCCTTCTCGTTTCTGATCCCGTTATGAGGAATTTTTTTTCTCCTGTCCCGTTCCCATAGGAGCCCAAAATTTTATAATAAAAAAATTAATTTTAAATTCTCATAGAAATAAATTATGAGTAGACTAAAATCTATCAATTATATATGAATTTTATACTCATTGAAACGAAAGAGGGCAAAAATTAATAAATAATACAAATTAATTATTTAATTAGCAAAAGGGGGCGTTTTTTTCAATATTTAGCAAAATGGGGTAACCTAACACGTCCAGGCTAGGCGTGTTTAAACACGCCCAAGCTAGGTGTGTTTAAACACGCCCAAGCCAGGCGTGTTTAGGTCCCCTTGTGCCTATAAATCCTTCTGAAAATGACATTTGGTCCATTCCGCCTTCTCTCTAGAATTAGGTCTGCCTTCTCTCTAGATTTTGGGTGTTGATTTGTCTGAAGCGAAGCCCTGCCGAATTTGAAGCGCTGCCGACAAGTAAGTCGATTTAACTGATTGTGCATAATATTTAGTTTGTTATATTTTTAAATTAGAAAATTGTTAGGATCATATGAACTTGTTAGCGACATATATATTAGGTTAGTGAGTAGGGTTTTAGGTATTCCAGTGTAGTTTTAGGGTTTACGATGTGATTAGGATTTAGGGTGTGGGCTAGTGATTAGGGTTACGTAATTCGGTGTAGGATTAGGGTTTACATTGTTATTAGGGTTTATGGCCTGGGGGACATATGTAGGTTTAGGGATTAAGGCTTAGGCTGTGATTAGGGTTGAGGGCCTGTGGTAGTGACGTATGTGTAGGGTTAATGGATTGTGGGTACAGATTGAGGGTATATGGGTATCGGTTGAGGTTCCAGGGCTTATGTTGTGATTAGGGTTTAGGCCCTGAGGTAGTTATTATGGTTTATGTAAATTGGGTTTAGGGTTTATGGTTGACATGGTGATTAGGGTTTATGGGTTGGGGTACAGAGTTAGGGTTTGTGTGTGGCGGGTTAGGGTTTAGGTGTAATGTGGTGATTAGGGTTTAGGTCTTCAGGGACAGACGTAGGGTTGATGGATTTCAGTTTAGGTTAGGGGTTTACATTGTGATTAGGTTTTATGGCGCTAGGAACAGACCTAGGGTTTAGGGTTTAGTTCTGATGTTCTGATTAGGATATATGTCTTAGGTTACAGACCTAGGGTGTATGGATTCCGGTTTAGGTTTAGGGTTGATGTTATGATGAGGGTTTAGGGCTTGGGTTACATACGTTGGGTTTATGGAATTTGGTTTAGGGTTTAAGTCTGATGTTGTGAATAGGGTTTAGGTCGTCGGTTACGGACTTAGGGTTTATGGATTCCGATCTAGGTCTAATGTTTTGATTAGTGTATAGGGCTTGGGTTACAGACATATGGATGATAGATTCTGCTTTAGGGTTAGGTCTGATGTTGTGAGTAGGGTTTAGTTGTTCGGTTTCAGACTTAGGGGTTATGGATCCCGGTTTAGGGTTTATGGCAGTGAATAACCTAATGAGTGTTACATACACTTCACTAATATGGATTGTGGCTATAGACTTAGGGTTTATGGGTGCCGGTTTAGGGTGCAGGGCTTATGTTGCGATTAGGGTTTAGGCGCTGTGGTACATACACTTCACTAATATTGAGTAATTAGTTTTCCAATTCAAGTTTTGCCTTAGCAAACAGTTCCTTTTGAAATGATAAAGATGAGTCTCTATCTTCTAGGTGTCCAACTGACAATGTTTTAATTGCTTTTCTATTTCATTGAGCTTGGGGTAGTGATTAGAGACCTGTTCAGACAAATTTGTCTATGCCGATATGATGCTTCAAGCAAAGCTTCGATGTTGACATAGTCATGTTGGAGTTGAGAAAATCTCATTTTCTCCTCCTCAAAGACATCTTAGATTTACAAGTTGAAAGTTGAGGGTCAGATGAAACAAAAACACACAGACAAATAATAACCAAAGAAGAACATGAGCACAGATCAGATAGAAAAACAATTATTGGAACAAGTAGGAATAATTGTCTGTTTAGGAACAATTATTGGATTATAGGATGGGAAAACGCCTGTGATGATGACAGATAGAATCAACCTGAGGTCTTTAGTGTTTCAAGCTTTGTGTTGGATTACGATTTAGTCTGAGGGCTTAAGTTGTGATTAGGGTTCAAGGCTTATGTTTTTTTACTTAGGGTTTATGGATGTCATATGCTTCTTCAGGTGTAGGCGTGGCTGAGATTCCCACCAATTGCTCCAGCTATTCCGCTGCCTACACAGCTGGATTGGCATTTCGGACATCGGTATGTGTGGTTATATGTTGTTCTTGTTTGCAATTGTAACAATGAAGTGTTATACTATACTAACATTACTTATTTTGAAATTAGGTTTAACGTTTTAGGTCGACTTAAACCGCATGAACTACTCGTGTATAGGATGGCATTGGACTCCCTTACTCGACACGAGGTACATATAGTAGTTTTTCAATTACTTTACGTGTGCATCTGTGGAACATGCTGTGAACTAATAAAGTGTTATTTTGTTGTGTACAGGTCGTTTGGCAACCATACGGGGACTACGACTTTCTTGGTGCTTCTGAGCGTGAGCGACTGCTGTGGATGGAAACTATGCCTATCATATGCTTTCACACAGTAGAATATTCCCAGCTGGATCGATGCATGCGGCAATTCGGGAGGGATCAACCAATCCCACGCACTCCAAGGAAGCTGAAGGGTGTGCATGATCTTTCGCTTATGGGGAAACGAGAAGACAACTGGGTTCGTAAACTCAGACCATTTATTGCGCGATGGGATGCTAGGGACCAGCACATTGAGCTTCCCCCCTTGATTCAGGGGTTGCTGTCACCACACCATGAGTACATGGTTTGGTACAGAGAACATGGGAAGCGGTTCATCACAAAGAAGGGCGCGAAGACCAGTCGTGGTGTAAGTTTTATTTACATCCTCATTTGTCTATTTAAATTAATTATGCTACATGATATACTTGACACTTATGTGTATATATTTAAAATTGTAGGTCGATGGGCTGGAGGCTTTGTACTTCGCGACAAGTAGCCCCAATAGGGAGGCCTTCAACTTTGATTGGGCGAGTGAGGAGGTCGGTCGGTTAATGTCTGTCTTTGCCGAGAGCTGTCGCGTGGAGGAAGCAGGCCCACATGCTCCCGAATCCCAGCTTCAGCCTGAACCAGAGATTTCAGTTGCAGTTGCCCGACGAAGAAAAGAGGGTCGTGGGCTAGAGTGTCGGCGGAGGCCGGTGCAGCAGGTTCCTGAGCCCATTGTTCGACCGAGGCCACGCACGGATGGTTACTTTAGGCCTCCTGTTATTGCATCGACATATGGGACACAGCTCGTATATTACGAGGCTACTGCGCAGGGGGGCCATGGGGGCATGGACTACGCCGATTTCAGTACTGAAGCCCAAATGCCTACACCAGGCCCATCGCAGACCCATGCCGCATATGTTACGACTGCAATGACATGTGCAGATGTAGATGGCGGGATCCGTGTTGGAATGAACATGGAGGCCAAGTGGAGTGAGGCACAGTTCGACGACATGCTCTTCCAGATGGATTATAGTGCAGAAGCCTGTGCCGCTTGGCAACCACATTCACCATATGTCACCGACAATTATGAGTGCCCTATGCCGGTGTATGCAGAGCAGGGCACGACATGTCGATCTCCTCATGTTCATCCGTATGAGGCAGGCCCTTCTTATGCAGGCCCGTCCCAGCCGGACCCTTATCAGGCAGGCCCTTCTCAGGCAGGCCCTTCACAGCCAGCCCCGTCCGAGCCAGGCAGTTCTCGGCGACCACGAAGACGAGTACAACCTGATCGACAGGCACGTCATTTGCCGTGGCCATCGCCCTCACTCTGATTTATTCGCAGTTACTGTTTTATATTTTGTTGTTGTATTGTAATGGATTGTATTTTGTAAACTACTGGTATTTGTGACATTTATGTTTACCATCCTCGGTCTAACTATTATTTGATCACGATAACCCCGCAAACTCTAACAGTAACATATGCCGTCAAAACCATAAATGCATAACAGACACGATTACAATGAATAACATAAGGGGGAAAATGCATTTGTAATGATAAGGATAATTTGAAAACAACATTTTCGGCGTACATGTGTTATTCCATATCGATTTGTGGTTTGCTAAAAATGGCTAAAATTTCAATTGGACCAAGACGTTTCCAGTAGTTGGATTCCGCTAGCATCCTCAACACGTCTTCATCGCTTACCA
>PYAF01003279.1:120469-169691 GCA_007407185.1 Glycine tomentella | reverse complement strand
GGTTTGAATATCAAAAAAAGAACCTGGTGAAAACCGAAGCATGTAGCTGCACCACCTCGGCAAAAATGCATAAGATTCTTCCCAATCTCCATAAATCATTGCCATCGCTCTCTGCTTCGCATACCATGCCTTACAATAGGAAACTTTAAATCCGAAGCTGTTGGTGATCCTCTCCTGAACCAATGCAATTGACACGCCTGGTTCCTCCTTAACCATTCCTGAAAATGACATTGTAACATACACATTTACAACAAACCTTAACACAATTTAATATTTTTAAAAAAGCACAAATTCTAAGATCGTACCTGCTACAATTGAAGCAATGATATGAACATCAAGTTGTCTATGATCCTGTGATATATGGTCGTTGAGGCAATTGTGTTTTCCACCCCATCTTGAAACCACCCACTTCTCACCATATAATGGTTTATACACCCTAACCCTCCAAGGGCAACCATCCTTGTGAGCAACACACTTCATGGCAAACTTGTTAGGCTTGCTCTCAACCACAACTGCTTCTTGATGCTCCCTCATTAGGTTTCGCTTAACTGCAATTTGTGCCTCCTTTTTGGAAGGGAATTCCTGTTCAACAAACAAATCGTCCCCTATTTGCCAGGGACCTTGGACTGAACCTGATCCTGAAGCTGAACCGCCAAAAGAATCTTCTTCGCTTGGGTGATTCCAATCGATATATGTGTAATGTGGAATCTCGTCCCAAAAAGGAATAACCGCACCGCCTTTAAATACAACACACATTAATAAGCATGGGTTTGCAAAATATATACATGAACAACAATTATACGAAATCACTTAGGGTTTAAGTCATGTAACTTACCTTCAACTGGTTGTTCTGATTGTGTCGGTCCAATACCCGCATGGTACCGCATTTCAGACGACCCCACATCAGTGTGTTGCTGGAATGCATACGCATCCACACCAGCATCTTCATCATTATCGGACACACTGGCATTCTCCTGAAGAATACGATCTTCCATCACTATATTTTCATCATCATCATCATCTTCATCGTCATCCATAACCCAAGTTGGGTCATGTGAATCTTCCTGAGACATGTTTGCACCTACAACATCATATGATGGTGCAATATGTGCAGAATTACAACCAACTGACCTCCTGGGTAAAACAGCTTCCTGAACTACGGTGTAATCCACATACAACTCTAAAAATTTCTTCCGTGCCTGATTAAAAAATTTGTCAATGACCATTTCCAATTCTTCATCATCCTGTATTGGAAACCCCATGTATTCTTCTTGCTACCATATTCTTCCCGTCAGCAATGTGATACAAGTGTTTCCATCCATACCCAATTTTGGACGTATCTTCTGATGCAAATCAACCAATGTTGCATTTCGGTTGATTTGTGTCATCCTTTTCTCCCCTTCGAAGACAAGACCTCTTTCCCCTTCAATTTTCCTTCCATTGAAAAATAGCACAACACGAACAACCTCCGCACCACTTGAACTCATTTCCTGCAATCAACATAAATAAACGTCTGAAGCACACAAACACCCGAAACCCTAAATTACGAAACACAAACCCTACACACTAAACACACCCTAACCCACATAACCGCACGTCCTAGTAAATCATCAAATGCTAAAAGAAAGTCAATATTGTCAAACACAAAAAGGCATAAAGAAGTGGTCTTGTTTACACAGCAACCTATACCCTAGGTCCAGTCACGCCAAGCCCTAGGACCTAAACCCTAAGCCGGAACCATTCAACCCTAGGTGTGTACTCCATGCCCTAAACCATAATCCCCCTATAAAACCTATACCCTAAATCCTAAACATTAAACCCTAGGTGTGTACCACAGGACCTACTCCCTAATCCCCCATAAAACCTAAACCCTAAACCCTAAACCCTCAACCCTAGGTATGTGCCCCAGGACCTAACCCCTAATCCCCCATAAACCCTAAACCCTAAGCCGACACACTTAAACCCTAGGTGTGTACCCCAGGACATAAATCCTAATCCACACATGCGCCCTAAACCCTAAGCCAGAACCATTCAACCCTAGCAGTGTACCCCAAACCCTAAACCCTAATCCACCCATGCACCCTAAACCCTAAGCCGAAACCCTTAAATCCTAGGTATGTACCCCAGAACCTAAACCCTAATCCCCCCATGCGCCCTAATCCCTAAGCCGGAACCCTTAAACCCTAGGTGTGTACCCTAAGCCCTAAACCCTAATCACACCATAAATCCTATACCCTAAGCCGGAACCCTTAAACCTTAGGTGTGTACCCCAAGCCCTAAACCCTAATCCACACATGCGCCATAAACCCTAAGCAAGAACCCTTCAACCCTTGGCATGTACCCTAAGCCCTAAACCCTAATCACCCCATAAATCCAATACCCTAAGCCGGAACCCTTAAACCCTATGTGTGTACCCCAAGCCCATAAACCCTAATCTCAATATCAACCCTGAACCTAAACCCTACAACGTAAACATAACACACTATCAATCTAACAGCTATGTCGCTAACAATTTTATATGGCCCTAACAATCTTCTAAGTAAAAAATATAACAAATTTAAATAATATGCAACATTGTTTAGGGTTTAGAACTTACTTCTTTGCAGCGCTAATCTTCACAAAATATCCAATCCCAACCTGTAGATCCTGAAGCAGAGCAACTTCTACACAGCACGCAAAATGATAGGCTTATGCATTCTGGGATTTTTTGGGGCAATATATAGGCATCTGGTGACCCAAATGGGGCGTGTTTAAACACGCCCAGATGGGGCGTATTTGGGTGCACCAGATTCCTAAATATTGCCCCATTTACCCCATTTTACTAATTAAATAATTAATTTGTATTATTTATTAATTTTTGCCGAAAGTGAAGGAAGTTCTTCTAAGAAGGAACTGTTGCACAATTTATTCGAATAGTGAGTGAGACATTTTCCCAGGATCAAGAGAAGCATATGGTTTTCATGGTGAAAGAAGATATTAGAATTTAAATGAAAATGGACATGAAAGAATAGAAAGTGAAGCAATTACAGATCATACAACTATTCTCAATATTTATATAATAGGGTGGATTTATGTGTTTTTTAATTCTTAAGAGATAATTTAGATAAAAACATAAACTGGTAAGTCATTAAAATCTAAAATATATTATTTTTTAAAAAAAATATATTTATAATCCAACACTTTTATTAAATTTTTCGTTCAATAATATTGGATTTGAGTCACAAACCCAAAACATAAATAAATAAAGCAAAATCATATTTTTCTACAAGAGTGGAAGAAAACAAAAACAATTTACCTCCGTGCTTCATCTCACAGCATCTTTATGCTCAGTTTCCCTCACGGTTTTTATTTTATTTTTTTAATAACAGATTGACGTTATCCAATTAACTTCATTCAAATATTTGGTAATGTTATTAATGCAGGAACCAAATTGTGGGTTCGTTATCAAAGACAAAATTTAAGCGTATAATACTATATAAGTATTTAAGTATTGTTTGTTTAATTAAAATTAGTTTTATTTCGGTAACTCATATAACCTTTATTAATGAATTTTTTTTATTTAAAAATCAACATTATTTATAATATTTCACCTGAATTATATTATAGATAACTTTGTCATCATAGCGTACACTTCAAGTGTGTCCTTGATCGAGTTTATTAAATTCATATCTTGGAATTGGAATTGGTTATCTAATAGGATGAACATATAATTCATACAGTGAATTATATCATAGATAACTTTGACATCATAACATATATAATTGGAATTAATATTGACTTTCTTTTGTATGAGTTGGGGTATCTGAATTAAAATTAATTTTTCTTATGGTGAAAATCATCAGTCAATAAAATTCCAGAAACATCATATTGGACCATTAAGAAATTTTAAATTAATAAAACATACATATTTTCATTGTCGCAATAATTTATCTTTATTTTTCTAGTCTTTAGTCTTTTCTTATGATTTTTACTATTTCCTAGTCAAATCACTCATTAGAGAGTATTCTCTCCAGATGGAAAAGAAAGAAAATTGAAATTTAATTTGACCTATTGGAGACCATAACCCTATATATAATGTTTTTCTATATTGTTGGACTAGTAAACTTTCATTATACCTAATTGTTCCAACACTGATATCTACCCATTTATCCCATATTTATTTAGGAATCTATTTGGACATATTTAATTGATCATTTTAATTTACCTAATATATATTAAATATTATAATATAATTATTAATACAATATGTAATACATAATAACGTTAGGGAATCTAATTTCCTAACACTCTCCCACTTGGGCTACATATTGACCTGAGATAATTATATCATATATCCTTAGTGCGCAACTATATGCTATTTATCCTTAGATTGCTCCTCAGATACAATATTGTCCATCTCCTATGTCAATATGAGATCATGACAACTTTTATCACTGTTAGGTGTAACTAAACCTTCCATGGTCATCACATCAATATATTCAATGACATAAATCACATATGGATGAGTGACATGGAAATTACATTCAATGAAATCTCTACCATGCCTATTTCCAACTGGTCCTTCTTTAGTCCTATTATGAGATAAATCCTTAATTTTTTGCATACACAGAGCAGAAACACAAGCACAAAATATATATATTTAGAGGAAAAATAACATCAAAATATTTATTTTGTAGAAAATAAACATATAAATATTTTTACATAAAACACCAACATAAAGAACTTCAACTAAACCATACTGTCATCAAACAAAACAACACTGATCGCAATATGCTCGTGAAAAACCTTAGACACTAAGCCTTTAGTAAGCGGATCCGCAAACATGAAGTTTGTCCCTATGTGTTCTATGGAAATCTAACCACTCTGAACTCTTTCTAAAACAACCAGAAACATTATATAGGTGTACTTCGATTTTGAAGAGCTTCTGTTATTGTTGGAGTACAACAATATTGACTTATTGTCACAATAAATTTTTAGCGCTCTTTCAACATCACTTATTGTATGAAACCCTGTGACAACATTTCGCAGCCATACCCCATGCTTGGATGCCTCAAAATAAGCTACAAATTCAGCGGCCATAGTAGAGGAAGCTACGAGTGTCTGCTTAACACTCTTCCAAGAAATAGCTCCTCCAGCCAACATGTAGACATAACTTGACATGGATCTTTTACTATCTTGACATCTAGCAAAATCAGAGTCAGTATACCCGATGATCTCTAATTCATCTGACCTTCGATATGTGAGCATGTAATCCTTTGTTCTCTTTAAATAACGTATAATCCTTTTAGTTTTTTTTCCAATGATCCAGCCCTGGGTTACTCAAGTATCTGCCCAATACTCCCACTATGAATGCTATGTCAGGACGAGTGCAAACTTGAGCATACACTAGACTTCCTATAGCTAATGCATAGGGAATCTTTTCTGTTGAAGCTATGGAGCACCCCTTCCAGTTTCAGATCGATATTGATTTCCATATCCTGTTACAGATATTTCATTTCCATTGTCTCAAGTTTATTCTTTAGGCATTGTTCGAGATTAAACTTATCTCCTTTAGATGTGGGCGTATTTCTTGATGCACAATCTTACCAAAATCTTTTCAATATAACTCTTTTGTGACAACCCAAGGATACCTCAAGAACGATCTCGGAGTATCTGTATTCTTAATACAAAAGAGACGTCACCAAGATATATCATCTCAAAATTCTTAATGAGAAATTTCTTGGTTTCGTGCAATAAGCCTATACGCTGCTGGTAAGTAATATATCATCGACATATAAAATCAGGAAGATAAATTTATTCCCACTAAATTTATGATATACACAATCTTCCTTCATGTTCACCTCGAAACCATAAGAGATTATAACTTTAAGAAACTTATGATACCATTCACGAGAAGATTGTTTGAGACCGTAGATGGATTTTTTTAACATACAAATCATAGACTTTGAATCTCCAAAAACAAAGTTTTATGGCTGGATCATATAAATTATCTCATCAATATTGCCATTGAGAAACGTGTCTTTGAAAACAATAAGAATACCCACAATAACCAAGAGGGGGCGTGAATTGGTTTAAACTTGGCTTTTTAAAATTTATTTACAAAATCAGAGTTAAAGGATCTTAATCACTTTTAAACCAAGAATGCCTCTAATCAATCAAACCACTCAGCACAAGAAATCAATTGCTCAAAACATGACTAGTTGAATAATGGTAATAATACCAAGAACAAATGAACAAGATGACTAGGAGAGATTAAGGAATATAAAATCAACACAAGAATTTATACTGGTTCACTTCTCAAGAGAAGCTACATCTAGTTTCTTCTAATCAACACTAGATTAGAGTTCCACTATTATAAATTTCAGTTCTTACAAGCTTTACAACAATCACTCTTTATCAACCCTAGATAAAGAAAAGAAATATAAAATCCTATTAGACTCCTAGTGATCAAAAGAACTAGATAACACTACTCTGTTCTTCCCTAGAGAACCCTATTCTAGCACAAGCTTCAAATAACTCTTTACAATAACTTCAAATAACAAAAAATACAAAAACAAATTTACAACCAGAGATAATTGAGAGAAACAACCTGATGATCCAATGAATATGAATGCATGTGGTTTACCAATCAGAGTTGAATTGCAGAAAAGGATTTCAGAACATGCTCTCCAAAACTTCTTAAAAAACTTTTGCCCAAGAAATCATTCAATACCCATGAAGATTAAAGAGTGGGACAAGATCTTAGTTAACCCAGAAAATCACTTTCTAACTTTGAGAAGGCTTGTGTATATTCAGAAAATTCGACGTATTCAAGTTTTTAAACCAGACAAGCCTTTATCCTATTTATAACAGCTTTTGTAACATACTGTATTTGATTACAATGCGCCAAATAATCAATTAAAATGACTTATGTAATCGATTAATTTGTCACTTAATTGATTAAAGTGTTCAAAGCCTCATCCTGGTTTTTACAACGAACAGAATAATCGATTAGACCGAGCTGTAATCGATTAAAGCAGTGAAGTTTATTGTAAAGCAAGCTTTGTGTAATTGATTATGATTTGTAGTAATCGATTAAAGCAGTGAAGTTTATTGTAAAACAAGTTTTGTGTAATCAATTACAATTTGCGGTAATCGATTAAAGTAGTGAGGCATGCTTTGTTTTTACTATGTAATCGATTACAGGAGTCATGTAATCGATTAATATGTTCTTCAAGGCTTTTCCAAATTTAAAACGAAGCAAATAATCGATTAAACCGATGTGTAACCGATTAAAACAATAGGATTACATTTTTCCAAAAACATTAGCCATTACTTATAGATTTCTTTTAAATACATGAATAGCTTTGATACTTTAATGAAAACATGTAAGCATGTTAATGATTATGTGCATGCAACGCAAGGATCAAAAGATTGACCTCTCATACACTTAATTTGAATTACAATCTTCAAGGCATGTGAAAAGCTCAAAACTTTCTTCTAAGGTACAAGCTTCATCTTCTTGTTGCTCCCCCTATATCCAACAGTCTTAACATCCATCTGATGTAGCTCTAAGTAAAAATGAGCCACAAGTGGCATAATTTTCCTAAAAGAGTCTTTAGAAGAAACCAGATAGAAATTCTCTTTATAGTCTATGCATTCCTTTTGAGTAAAACCCTTAGCGACGAGACGAGACTTATATCTTTCAATATTACCTTTTGAATCCCTTTTGGTTAAATATCCATTTACAACCAATAGGTTTCACACCTTCAGGTAACTCGACAAGATTCCAAACATCATTGTCTTTCATGGATTTCATCTCATTCTTCATGGCATCAATCCAATTATGAGCATTATAACTTTCTAAGACTTGTTGGAAGTCAATTGGGTCATTTTCCTTTAAGCTTAAAATATTATCATGCTCTTGGAGAAAAACAATATAATCATCTAAAATTGCACTTCTCCTATCTCTAGTGGATCTTCTTAATGACACTTCTTGAGGTTTTTGACTTTGTTTCGTAGATACTATTAGGAAAATTTCATTGTTGTCTTGTTCTAGAATGATGTCAGGAATAAGAGCCTGATCATCAATTGTTTGTACTAGAGTTGCATCTTGAATGATGACAATGTCAGGAAAAGAAACAAAATTTTCTTCCTCAAAGACAACATTTCTTACTTTATTTTCCCTTTCAAAGTCAACATCCTCAAGGAATCTCACATTTCCCGTCTCAAAAAAAGATCTCGTAGTGGGATCATAATACTTGAAGCCCTGAGAGTGTTCAGCATATCCAACAAAATAGCAGCTAATAGTTCTTGAGTCCAACTTTCTCTCATTAGGCTTGTAAGGCCTTGCTTCAGCTGGATAATGTTAGATACAGGGGGAGCTTGAAGAAGGATCAAGATATATGCTGAAGCATGAATGAGGTTTTAACTTAACATGTCATTCAATTAAAGACATTTGTAATATCTAGATGTATGAGAGTTTCATCTTATGATCCATAGCATTGCATAAACATCATTCATTGACTTGCATTCATGATTTAACAAAGCGTATGGTTTGTGAAAAAGGTTTAAGACTTCATGATTGCATAAAAGCCAAGTGCTAAAAGGTTCAAGTTTTTGGAAAAACTCTTTTTGACTGCCATAATCGATTATCACAAATTGGTAATCTATTAATTGAGCCTTAAAGAACAGAAGAATTGATTACAAGCATTAAGTAATCGATTACTTAGTACTAACACAGAACAAGTCCTGTTTGTGTCAATCGATTACCATTTATCTGCAATCGATTACTAAGTACTTTGTGAAATCGAAAAACTTTGTGTTGATCGATTACATGACGTATTAATCGATTACTTTGTTCATACATCTTTTCAAAAAAGCTCAAGAACAAATTAATCAATTAAATGAACAATTAATCGATTACTTAAGAGTAAATAATTGATTACATGGACGTATTAATCGATTACATTCAGTTACAACAGTTTTTCTATATAAAGCTGTTAAGTCTTTTGAAAAGATAGATCATTACAAATTACGAATTTTCAAAGCTTTCAAAAACCTTCTAAAATGAGAAGAGATATTCTGATTCACAAAGCACTTGTCCACAAATTTCAATATTCTTGCTTCATTGAAAAGTTTCTTCTTGGACAAGTTTTTAAAGAATCTATTGGAGAGTTTGGTTTGAAACCTATTTTCCTTTTCAACCTTGATCAAGATTGGTAATCATATTCATTCATATACTATGGATCATCATGTTGTTTCTCTCCATTAGTTTCTGAGTATTACTCGTTTCTAGTTTGCTATTTGTTTCTTGCTATCAAAAAAGATTCTTCAAGCTTTTCTAGAGTAGGGTTCTCTGGAGGGAAGAATAGAGAAGAGTTTCTCTATGTCTTTGTCACTAGGAGTCTAAAGGGGGTTTTAGATTTATGTTCTTTATCTAGGGTTGATAAAGAGTGAATGTTGTAAGCTTGTAAGAACTGATTTTTTGTGAATAGTGGAACTCTAATCAAAGTTTTGGTTAGAAGAAACTGCATGTAGCTTCTCTTTTGAGGGGTGAACTAGTATAAGTTATTGTGTTGATTACATTCTTTATTCTCTTCTTGTTGTCTCAATATGAAACTATTTGGTGAAATCTTTATTACTCAACAAGTAAAAGTTCCTGTACTTGTTTTCTTGAGCTAAGTGGTTTGATTGAAGCATTCTTGATTTTAATTGTAACATAATCTTATAAAAACTCTGATTCTTACAAAATTTTAAAAGGCCAAGTTTTAACCAATTCACCCCCTCTTGGTTAATTGTGTGTGTTTATATTGTTTTCAGATAACCCAAAATATGTAAATGTCTTATGCTAGGTTTCTTTCATGTCCATAGCTCATAAGAGGTTTTGGTCACTGCTATAGTTGGAACCCTATTAAGGATATTGATAGAGGACTATCCAAAGAGCATAAAGATCTAGAAGCACTCCATGAATTTAAGGGTCCAATAACAAGATCCAAAGTCATGCTTCTACAAGAAGAGATGACCAAGAAAATCCAGGCTGAACTAATTATCAAAGGCAAGGATGGAGGATGCCATAAGGAGCTGAATTGGAGCATATTGAAGATTGTTGAGCAGTTCACTTAGCGCAAGTCCTTGGCAAAGAGTTTTTTGGGCTCGCTTAGCGCACAACGCCTGCGTGGATTTTCGTATTTCTTGTTTATTGTGAAATGGGCCTCAATGTGAACTGAAATAGGCCCAAACTATACGTTTTTAGGTTTTATTTTCTAGTTTATGTGTAATGGGCCTCAATGTGGATTGAAATAGGCCAAAACTATGCGTTTATAGGTTTTATTAGAGGCTTACTCTATAAGTACTCAGATATTGCTATTTTTGGCACAACTTTGATTAATGAAATTAAGTATTTGCTTTGCTTGAATATATAGCTTAGCCTCTTCTTGGTTCTTGGTTAAACCCAAATTGATTCTTATCAAGGAAGTTTCCCTTATGGCGAATCCTTATCTGACTTATCCATCCACTACAGATCGTGATGTCATTCATTACCATCTTCTTAATCTTCTCCATCTTTTGTATTTAAGTTCTAAACAACTATCCATGGAGTTTTGATATTTGCATCCGAAAACGATCCAATCCAAGTGTTCATGCCTTGGCCGTCATCATATATAAACTGTGGTATTTAATGCTTCTTCCAAAGTGATTCAGGTAAAGAAGAATGGCTAATCATGCTTCTCACCATATCTTTAAGAGTCCTATTCCTTCTCTCTGTAACACCATTCATGCTAGGTTTGTCTGGCATTGTATATTGCGGGACAATTCCATATTCCTTTAGAAAGTTAGCAAAGGGTCCTAGACGTTGTTCTCCTGATCCATCAAATCTACTATAATACTCACCACCACAGTCAAATCTAATAGCCTTAATTTTCTTGCCTAGTTGAAGCTCAACTTCGACTTTATATTGTTTGAACATATCCAGAGATTGTGACTTCTCACGAATCAAGTATAGGTAACCATATCTTGAATAGTCTTCTATGAATGTAATAAAATATTGATGACCATTGAAAGAGGTAGTAGGGAATGACGCATAAATATTTTTATGAATTAGTTCTAATATGTTAGTGGCTCTAATGACACCTGTTTTCTTTGTGTTTGTCTGTTTCCCTTTAATATATTCAATTTAAGGGATCCAAGAATTTCATCATCCACAAGCCTCTTAATTCTCAATTTAGAGATATGACCTAGGCGCTTGTGCCAAAGAGTAACATAATTCTCATATTATTTTTGCTTTGTACCTTGCGCAATAGAGTGCAAAATTTCGTTATCAAAAGTAATAGTGTCAAGCATATAAATATTATCAATTAAAGAACCGATATAAATAACATTTGAATTTAGAGAAAGACTAACTTTATTATTTCTAAAGGAACAAAAATAACCATATTTGTCCAAACTAGAAAAAGAAATCAAACTCTGTCTAAATGACGGTGCAACATAAGTCTCAATCAAATCCAAATAAACACTAGTCTTTAATAATAATTTGAAATTTCCCAATAATTTCTACTAAAACTTTCTTGCCATTGCCCACAAAGATGTATCTTTCAGCATCATTTAGCGGTCGGCTCCACAGTCAATCCTGCATAGACATGCTTATGTGAGTAGTAGCATCAGAATCTACCCACCAAGTATCTTTAGGTATAGAAACTAAATTAAATTCAGAACAAACAAAAGTGATAGTCTTACCCTTCTTTTCACGCCATGCAATAAACTTGGAACACTATTTCTTCATGTGTCTACTCTTCTTGCAAAAATAGCAGGTAAATTCCTTATCTTGTTTCTTTTACTTCTTTAGCATGGGTGATTCATTTGCAGTGTTCTTAGCTCTCTTCTTTTTCTTATTATGAGAGGTTGATGTCAAGTAAGCACTATCAATCTTTTCTCGTTGAAGCCTTTCTTCTTTTTGCACACAGTGATCAATGAGCTCATTAAGAGTCCATTTATCCTTTTGTGTATTGTAACTCACTACAAATTGACGATTGTATTGTGCACGAACAGAAATGAGAACCAAATGCACAAGAAAATCGTCAGATAACTCTAACTTTAGTGCCTTGAGTTTTCCAGCAAGATTAGACATCTCAATAATGTACTTCCTTATGTTCCTATTTCTTTTATACATCATGGTTACAAGTTTTTCTAATGTGTTACTCATTTCTGCCTTTTCATTTTTAACAAAATATTAGTAACCTCTTTGAGTAACTTCCTAGTATCAGTGCTCTCAGTAATAAAGCCTCGAAACACCTCTGGAATGAAGCATTTTATGATGATCAGATTCATGTGATTAGAGCGCTCCCGCTTCTATGTAATCCAAATTTGGATTTTTCAGAGTGGAAGTGGGTTCCTTCATCCTTAGCGCAAGGTCTAGATCCATGCAACCAAGAATAATTTTCACATTCTCTTTCCATAATTGAAAGTTCATCCTGATCAACATAATAATCATGTTCAGTTGAGCAACATAATTAAAACTAGTAGCAAAAACTGTATAGAGAACAAATAAGATAACATATTTAACATCCATGTCTTACCAAATGCATAATTAAAATAAAATGCATATACATGACATTAACAAACAATCCAGTCTAATGTGAATCCATTTACAAGACACCTAGCACAAAATTAATATTTGATCTTTGGACCAAAAATATCAATTTGTAGTGGTACTCTCAACGCAGTAATCAAACATTGACAATAAATCCTATCAAGTTGTAGTCTTCCTTTGGGCCCACTACTGCTTACATGAAAATCTTTATAATAGTCACATATTTATCACCACATGTACATATATTATTTGTCCAAATAATAATCTTCCTTTGGGTCAATCATTACTTGTATAAATAACAAATATACTCAACTTTATACTTCAAAATAAGGTATTATCCACAACAGAGGTTACTTTGACAACAATATTGTTTCAACCAATTTATTATGAAATACAAGACAATTAAAAACAATAATAATTAAATAAAACAAACATAAATCAAAGGTTTATTTTATTTAATTAAATGCCTAAGTTCCTTAATTTTATTGCTCTTTATTTT
This sequence comes from Glycine tomentella, assembly GCA_007407185.1. NCBI lineage: Eukaryota > Viridiplantae > Streptophyta > Magnoliopsida > Fabales > Fabaceae > Glycine > Glycine tomentella. The sequence continues at coordinate 156,627 of PYAF01003279.1, read as the reverse complement.
TTGAATGAGATTATAATAAAACTACTCAAACTTTATCATAATGGATTGAATGTCATTCCTGATAACAAATTATTATTTAATTGCTGACAATAATATCTTTAAATTTAAATAAAAAATTCCAGCAAATTATTTTCTAAGAAAACTCAAGTTCAGATATAGTTTAATCATTAACAAATATATAATTTTAAATTATATAAAATATAAACGGTAAAAGAAAAAATAAAATAGTATCACATATATAACATTATGTTACGTACAATATCACTAGAAAATATTCCGTACAATATCACTAGAAAAAAGGATGTTACATACAATATTCTGTTAACAATCCGATTTTTATTTTGCATCAAACTAATTGTAGATTTGATCTGTATATTACTAGAAAATTGATGCACAATAAATTGTCAAAATTAGACAATAAAAGTGCATCAATGTGTAGTCAAAGAAAAGAAAGAAAAAAAGTTCCAAAAAATTGTTTTAATGCAAAACCCATAACGACTTTTTCAAATTAAAGATTTTTCAATTATATATAACAATAACCCATATGATCACGTCAATCTCAAATCACGATTTTCAATATATATAAAAGACAAATATTTTCCAACACCTTTTTCCATTGCAAATCACCATGCATGATACATATGCATATAATGTGAAGGAAAAAAATAAGGATTTCATGAAACCATATTGAAGATGCAAGTCTTATCAAGAAAACCAAATCTAATAATTTTCCGATAGTTCAATGTGATACAACTCTGATACCAATTGAATGAAAATTAATTCCTAAATCCTTATGGTGAAAACCATCACCCAATAAAAATCTCATAAACATGATATTGAACCATTAAGAAATCCTAAACAAATAAAACATATATGTTTCCATTGTCTCAGTAATTTATCTTTATTCTTCTAGCCTTTAGTCATTCCTTATGAACTTCAGTCTTTCACAGTTAAGTCACTCCTTAGAGAGTATACTCTCTAAATGTGAAATAAAGAAAACAAAAACTAAATTTGATCTATTGAAGATCATAATCCTATATATAGTATTTTTCTTTATTGTTGGATCAGTAAGCTCCCATTATACCTAATTGGTCAAATACTGCTATTTACTCATTTATCCCATATTTACTTAGGAATCTATGTGGACATATTTAATTGATTACTTTAATTTACCCAATATATATTAAATAACATAATACAATTATTAATACAATATAACACAATAACATTATTAGAAAATTTAATTTCCTATCATATCCTTCATACCTTCTTTTAATATATTTACGTACCATTGTCCACATATCATTCCTTACATTTCAAATGTCAATTTGTAACCTAATGTTTTGTACTGTGTATAGAACTACTCTGGAATCCAATTAATCACTTAAAATGATGTTTGATGTGGTTGCTAATTATAAGTTTTATGCTTATAAAGGTAAATTGGGAAAATAAAACATTGCTGTTTAAAGGAGTTGAATAAGTTTTTAATTTAATTTTAAAATATTTTAACTTAAGTCTTATATATATATATATATATATATATATATATATATATATCAATTATTACTTTGTTAAAGAAGTCTAGCTCATGATTAATAAATTGAACATAATGCATAGATTACATTATCTTTTATTTTTATGAATAAAAAAAATATAAACTATTACTATAAATATTGTCATCAATAATCACTACCATAATTACCATTTTTTTCACCATTCCAATTACTAGTACTGTTAATACTACCAAACCTACTTCCTTCATTATTGTTATAGTTTTTGTTACTGGTTAGTCTAGTTTTGTTAATATTATCATCACTAATATTATTATTATCCATAGTATGTGTATTTGGGTTAATAACTTTAGAGTAAAGAAAGTAAATAATTTATGTATTAATGATGTACATAAAATAAAATTTATTTATTATTAATTATATTAATGGGACAATCTTAGAAACGTTATACAAAAAGTTGATAATTTTAATTTTGAGACATATCAAAAAATATTCTTCCTTTAAAAATAAATAAATATTCTCTTTTCCTAATTCTTATCATTGTTCTTATCGTATTTTTTTCTCGTCTTATATTTGATTAAGTATATCAAAATTTACTTTTAAAATAGTTATTTTTGTTCCATTATGATCAGGTTTCCTCCTTTATTTTTTCTTTTGTTTAGCAATTTTATTGTTGTAAGAGAGAAATATTCAATTTTTGTATCCAAAAGATGTATATCCGTCACTGTTTGAGTGTGTTCATGACTATTTGAAGCCTTTACGGAAAATTCGAGGCCATAGCGTGAAGGAGGACAAAAAAAAGATGGGAACCAGAACCAAAACCAAAACCAGAGTGCATCCGACGTCCTTTTCTAGTAGTTTAAACGGTCATGTGCTCCTCTCTCCATGACGGTTCTATCCATATGGTGGGTTAGGTGATCGGAGATCCATGACGAATTGGCTCGAAAAATAGCATAGGGAGAAGAAGATTTTTTTTATATAATTTTTTTCAGGAAACCATGGATTAAAGTTTTATAATTACCATTTTTATGAATAGATGAATTATATGTGATAACATGATTTGTGTGATAACATGTCATATATAAAATATTTGTGTCATATCACTTGATGATTAATTGATCATGCATATATTCTGTTATGTTAATGGTAATTTTAATTGATTTAGAATTAAAATTATGTGATTGATGATAATTGTAAAAAAAATGAGAGAATTAAGGAAATTAAGGTTTATATCGATGGTTAATTGATGGTCATTATTGATTTTGAATTTAAATTATTTTATTAATGATTATTATCTCCCATAATTTAGGAAATTATGTTTATAATTTTATTAACGTAATGATCATTATGAATTTTAAATTCTAGATTAATGATTGGATTTTTTTAAAATTGATTTTATTCAAATTAATGATCATTATAAATTTCAAATTCTAGATTAATGATTGGATTAATTATTTTAAAAATTGATTTTGAATTCAAATTAATAATCATTATAAATTTCAAATTTTAAATTAATGATTAGATTAATTATTTTAAAAATTGATTTTGAATTCAAATTAATGATTATTATAAATTTCATATTTTAGATTAATGATTGGATTAATTATTTTAAAAAATGATTTTGAATTCAACTTAATGATCAATATTCTAGATTATTGATTGGATTAATTATTTTAAAAATGATTTTGAATTTAAATTAATAATCATTATGAATTTTAAACTTTAGATTAATGATTTTTTTTTTAAATTCATTGTATCAAAATATTGAATGGATAAAGGTTTTAAATTAAAATATTAATTTTTAAACCTGGGGGCTTCATTGTGGGTCCATTAATAAAATGGTCAAGTGAAGTCCCATCGGATAAGGATGAACGGATTTTATTTGATTGGATTTCAAAAAATTCAATTTTTTTAGTAAAGTACTGTATGATCCAACGTCGAGTGTCAGCAATGCCTGGATACTAAGGATATTTTTTGAAATTAAACGATGGTTAATTAGATTCAACTTTTAGTAAAATTATTAACACTCCCATCGAGGCTATGGTAATGGCACCGAATGCCCAGATAACAATTTCAGTTTTTTTACAAGTAACTTACCCAACGTAAGCCTTGTAAGGATAACTAAAGAATTTGTAACAATGAACAAAAGTAGTTAAGGAATCTATTTGCAACTAGTATGTTTATTGTATGATTGTAAATTGTGTGCTTTAATTTTTCCAGAAAATGTCGTCTTTCAATTCGTTAGCTATTATCTTGAGTCAAAAGCCTATGGATGGTACAAACTACAAACAAAGGAAAACTAATTTGGATATTGCTCTGCAATATGAGAAACTCAACTTTGTCCTGACTACCCCTAAGCCAGCACAACTTGAAGGAAATGCTTATGAGGAAACAAAAAAGAAATTTTCTGAATAAGAGAAGGCGAATGTTGGAGTTTGTCACTATATTTTGGCCAATCTCGTTAGTCACTTGCAGGAGCAAGTAAACATGCTTGAGAGTGGAGCAGAAATGCTCCAGACTATGGCATGTTTGCTACTCCTAGTAGTTCAGCTAGGCAAAATGTGATGGTTGCGATCACCAAAACCATGATGACTGGTGAAAGTGTGTGAGAACATTGTTTAACAATGATAACAAACTTTAAATGAGCGTATGACCATGGGATTAAGTTTGATCAGGAGGTAAAGGTTGACCTCCTCCTGCAGTCACTACCTGATTACTTCAACTAGTTCAGAATGAATTATAATATGAACAAACTTAAACTGGATCTTACTTAGCTAATGCACAAGCTTGAGAGTGCTGAACAGTCTTTAGTTAAGTAGGGAAGTGTATTTTTTACTGAAGGTTATGTTAAAATTAAGGGGAAATCCAAGGGAGCTAACAAGAACAACAAGAAGAAGAAGTCAGATATTCCATATGCCAAACAAATTGCAAAGAAGCAGCCAACTGGCAAGTGCTTCAAGTACGGTCAAAAGGGGCATTGGAAGAAGAATTGCCCAAGGATGAACCGACTAGGTATGGGTAATTTACTTGTGATTGAGGCTTGCTTAGTGGAGAATTACAATGATAAATGGATCATTGATTCAGGAGCCAATAACCATGTTTTTTACTCTTTACAATGGTTCAAACATAGCTTGCCTATCGGTCAAGACACAGAGTTTTGAGACTTGGAAATAGGGAGATTGTCTCTGCACTAGCAGTAGGACAAGTTATTTTATCATTTAATAATTGTAGAACTTTGGTTTTGGATGACTGTTTATTTGTTTCAAATTTTAAGAGGACACCCCAGCAGAATGGAGTTGTTGAAAGGAGAAATAAAACCCTTTTAGAAATGATGAGGTCCATGCTTAGTTATTCGTCTTTGTCTAAATCATTCTGGGGATATGCTTTCGAAACTGCCATGTACTTATTAAATTTAGTTCCATCTAAATTTGTTTTAAAGACACCCACAAAACTATGGAATGAGTGCACACCCAGTTTGAACCATATTCAGATTTGGGGTGCTCTGGCACATGTCTTAAAACAGAAGCCAAATAAAGTGGACTCACATACAAAAGTGTGCATGTTTGTAGGCTATCCTAAAGGAACTAGAGGTTGGATGTTTTATAGTCCAAAAGGTAAGAAGGTCTTAGTAAGCATTCACACGCCTTTCCTAGAGGAGGACTATTTAGCAAATTACAAACCAAAGAGTTTGATTGTTCGTGGTGAACTTATCTCAGGTCATGTTTTATCTCAACCTCAAGTGGTTTCATCTTATGTTCCTATGGTTGTTCAAAGAGAGGAAAATATACCTAAAGGTGAACATACATAGGAACTAGATACAAAACCAGAAGTTCAGCATAATGATCTACAAGTGGAACCTGTAGAAATGCAAGTACCACTATTTGAAGAAAAAAATCAAGGATTGGTTAACCCACCTAATGAGGATCTTCAAGAAACTATTAATACACCTAACTTGGATCCTCCTGTAGATGCACAACAAGTTAGACAAAGTCGTAGTGGGAGAATGATTTGTAAACCTATAAGATATTTCTTATTGGGAGAATTATACCAGGCTGCCACCATTGAAAGAGATGACGATCCCACTAGTTACGACGATGCACTTAAAGATGTTGATGTTTAGGAATGGCTTGGGGCTATGCAATGTGAGATGGAATCTATGCATTCTAACTCAGTTTAGTCTCTTGTAGAAGCACCTAAAAGAATAAAAGCCATTGGGTCTAAATGGATCTATAAGAGAAAGAGAGGATCAGACGGAAAGGTTGAAACCTTCAAAGCTAGATTAGTGACAAAAGGGTACACCCAAATAAAAGGTGTAAACTATGAAGAAACCTTTTCGCCAATAGCCATGCTTAAGTTTATCCGGATTCTCTTAGGTATTATGGCAAGTCTAAATTATGAGATTTGACAAATGGATGTCAAGACTGCTTTTCTAAATGTAAATTTAGAAGAGGACATCTGTATGCAGCAACCAAAAGGGTTCATAGTCGAAGGGCAGGAACACATGGTATGCAAGTTGCAAAGGTCTATCTATGGACTTAAGCAAGCATCCAGTTCATGGAACATTAGGTTTGATCAAGCAGTTAAATCTTATGGTTTTGAGAAAAATCCTGATGAGCCGTGTGTATATAAAAGAATCCAAGGGGAAGCAATACTTTTTCTGGTGCTTTATTTAGATGATATACTTCTCATTGGAAATGACACAAAGGTATTATGGTCGAACAAGCATTTTGATATGAAGGAACTGGGAGAAGCAAATTATATTCTTAGTATTAAAAGTCGAAGAATAGGTTATTGGCATTGTCCCAAGCCTCCTACATTAGCAAGGTCCTTGCCAGGTTTAGCATGGAGAATTCTAAGAAGGGAATTTTACCCTTTAGGCATGTGATTCGTCTCTCTAAGAAGCATTCTCCTAAGACTCCTGAGCAGATAGAACACATAAGTAGGATACCTTATGCTTCGGCTATAGGTAGTCTAATGTATGTTATTTTATGCACCAAGCCAGACATCTGTCATGTAGTGGGAGTTGTTAGTTGATACCAATCTAATCTTGGAAAGGAACACTAGATATCAATTAAGCATATACTCAAGTATCTTTGGAGAACGAGAGATTATATGTTGGTCTATTCTAGTGGGAGTCTTGAAACCATTGGTTACACAAACTCATATTTTCTAGGAGACACAATGGTAACTAAGATAACATCCGAAGAAAACCTTGCTGACCCTTTTACCAAGAGTTTTCCTGAATGTGTGTTAGAGAGACACGTTACATTTATAGGTCTTAAGAAGATTCCAGACTTGCTATAGCTTTAGGAGATTGAATTTCCACTTTGTTTATTTTGTGCTCTAGAGCAAGACAAAATGACATTGTATTTTTTTTAAAAAGTTATAAATGAGGTATTATTCATTTATGGTATGCACACAAAATTTACAAACACCAAGGTTTGGATCAATTGTAGAGTATATGATCATATGGATACGTTCATGGAGAACATGATCATAGGTTCTAACAATTGATGAATGAGTTCACAACTGTTAAATAAAGTTGGGCGCTTTATTTAGGATGCAATGTTTCATGAAATGGTCTTGTCCAAACCATTGTAAAATATTGGTGTGAATTAATGTTCGCATTGAAAAGGTCAGAGAGAGATTTGATTAAGGTTTTTTTTTTCTGTCATAAGTATCGAATCTCTAGGTAACCATAGTTATGTGATTGCTCTTAATCCTGAGTTTATTATAAATAGGTAATTGAATAATTTTGATTCTTTGATTTACCAACGGGTGAGGCTCGACCAATTGACAGTTAATAACTCGGTATTTTGGGAGGAAAATTATTTGATTATTAGTATTTATGATATAAACAACATGGAATTTGTAGGATATGTCTCCTTGATATGTTTCAGTACTTGGACATTAAAGACATTGACCAGTGCATGCAATCCATTAGAGAAACTATCAAAGTCAAGGGAATAAATAATTGATTGAGTAGCAGAAAACTCATCAATCAATTATCGACATATTACAAAGGGACGATGCATATTCGAGTTATATATATATATATATATATATATATATATATATATGTTATTATTATTGATCTTGGAGTTCAACTTCGGGCTTTTAGTGGAGTAGCACCGAATTATATAATCATTTATTTAAGGAGCCTTGGTTAATAATAGATGGTGGATCTCGTGCTAGCTTGAAACAAAGGGTGAAATATTTTCAGTTGATGATGAAAAGTGAGTTACATGGTTTTGGGCTTTAAGTTTAAGTTTGTATTCAATAGCAAGTAAGAGATTGTTGGGAATGCTCTTTATATAAAAGCTATTGGGCTTAAGTGTATGGCAAGGGCTCAAGAGACCTAGTTTTAAATTTCTTAGTCTCTTATATAATAATCTTATTTGCTCTAGACAAATACAATAGTTGTCATCATCTCTAAAATAGAAAAGTGTCCACATATTTTTCCTCTCCCTTATTCGAGAATAGTACGGAAGATTTATCATTCATAGCCGATTGAGGAGGCTAAGAGAGGACTCATGAAAAAAAAAGATATTGCATTCACACTTCAAGAGACAATTATCTCCTTTTGATTAGAAAGACAATGATGATCTTATAATATTTATTACATATTAAGTCCTATACACTTTCGCAGATTCTAAGGAATCTTTCATTATTTACTGTTTTAGTCCCTGAATTTGAAGGTTGTATTTTTTTTAGTTTCTGAAATTTAAAAATACTTTTTTATATCTTTGAATTTTGATAAATTATTCTTTTTAGTTCCTTGTGTAATAAATTGATACTTTGTGACAGTATTTAACACTTTGTGGTGATTTTAAAATATAAATTCTAACTACCAAAAAATAAAAAATTAATTTATGTCAACTAAAAATCGCTAAAAAAATTAATTTATTATGCGAGGAATTAAAAAGAATAATTTATCAAAATTTAAAGACAAAAAGTTTTTTTTTTTTTTTAATTTTAGAGATTAAAAAATATATATATATCCCAAATTGAGAGACTAATAATTTATTAACCCTTTTCTTCTTCTTTTTCCCAACCAAACCATACTAACATTCCCCCTGAATAACTCTTCCTCTGCTCGTGACAGATTTTGTTATAAATCTTTAGACAATTGGTTTCTTGTCAGGTAAAATAGAGTAGATGTTAAACTTCATTAAATATTTGTAACATATATCAATAATTGAAATATTTTCAATTGAACAAAATGTGTAAGTTGATTCATGGATTGGAGCCTACCTCACCTAATCGGTGAGGTTTGGTTGTTTTTGTTGATTTCGGCTAAAGGACAACTATATATGCCTCAACTACAGTCTAATAACAAGACCTGGCTACTATTTCCTCAATTAACGTTCAACTCATATGCCATTGTCTATTGCATACAATCAAAATTCAAATCAAAACCCTTGACTTCATACAACAAGCAAGTTGTGGCTTAGACCCTGAAGGTAAAACAGAACGAAATTTAAACACAAGAACTACATTGGATAATGCACTCACTGGTTTGCAAGGAGGGATATGATTTACTTGTAAAGAGTAAGGACTATACCACAAAATAATATGGTCCGCGATGAGGATTATATCTCAAATCTTTTGGACAAACCATTAGAAGAATTAGAAAGTCTAGTGTACATAAGAGATATAAGTACTTGCGGATTCAAAAAAATTTCTTAGCGAGAGCAAAATATTAATCTATAATATTTTCATGGATAAAATATATTATGAGCTTTTACAATATACATATTCTTATAAAAAATATAAATTAAAAAGATTAAATAGATAAAATTAATATAATTTTTCTATGTTTCTTTTTTTTTTTTAAAAATATTATCTTATTATGGGAACAACTGCTATTTTTATATGGGGAAAAAAGTTATTTAATATATTCAAATAAAGAAGTTTACTTTGTGGGAGCAATTGTCCCCATTGCTCACAACCTGCATCCACCAGTAGATATAATGTTAGTTTGATGGTAAATGGAGAATGGAGGGAGAGATTGATCATAAATTTGAATTCTTGGCTAATAAAAATTAATAAACTAACCGCTAAAATTTAGTGATAAAAAATACCATGATGTATGATTTGATAAAAACATTATTGTACAAATCCCTTATGAGAAATTATCATTCTAGTTAATTTAATTGGGATGTCTTGAATTTTACATATCTCCTTGGATAACTAACATATTATGTATGTATGAAAATATTTCCTAATAAAAGAATTGGTATATGGTGGATTTAGAATTGACGGCAACGTTAAAGGTTTTTACTTTTTAAGGTTTTCGTGATCATAATTGTAATTAAATTTATCGCATTTGTCTGTAATTTCTCAAAAATTATTAAGAACTGTCTTAAAACTATTAAGAACTTTCATAAAACTACAATCACAATTTAAAACCTTGATCTATAGAAACTTTTGGTTCCCTCTTGGCTAGTAATACCGATGGATTAAAATTTAAAAATTCAAAACCATTGTTTCTCTAGGCAAAACATGTTTCACTCTTCACATCTTGGTAGTAACAACGATGTTGTGGATGTGATGTTTTTCTCCTCTGAATGTTGGAGAAACACTAAAAGCGTTCTTCTAGGCAAGCTTTTACTTCATAAAATTAAACATCCCGTTGCTTTTTACACCTAAAAGTTATTGTGACTAATATGTCCTACCCATTAGTATCTTAGGTATATGTTGGTAAAAATTGGTTCACAATAGAATCTTGCTTGCTTTGGTGTCACTAAAACTCTAGTAGGGTCTTGAGAAGCCACAAAAGGAGAATAAATAAAACCAGTGGGTGCCCATTACAAAGTTGTGACAGTAGAAATTGGTTACACTGTGGTCCAATATCAGACACAAGATTAAGAGAAGAATAAGAAGATTGAGAGAGATGTGCATATATGCGTATTATAACTATTCTTGACTTTTTTTTTTTCTTTCTCATTATAAAAATATACATAGTTTATAAACATATTTTCTTTTGAGAATGATTTTTGTTGCATATGTTTTTAATATAACCGGACACATGTTTATTGTCCCTAAAAGCTTGAACTGAAATTTAAATCTATTTCTTTCACACTTGAGTCAATGTCTCTCTGGTATTGGGTGTTCAAGTCAAGCATTTGTGGCACTTCAGATTTCCTCAACTTCTTGTTGCCACAAGGTTGATCAACACAATGATCAGAATCAGTTTCTGCACTTCTCTTTCTCCCATCAACACTTGTATCTCCCTTGAATGCTTTAACTTCTGCTGGATGAATGGACATCAATGGCAATTCAACTGAAACACCATCAAACTTTTGAGGGTTTTCTGCCTCATCCATGATGTGTTGTTGTTGTTCAGAGCTTTCAGATGATGTCAAAGAGCTTTCAAGTGAACACATGGTTCCTCTGTCTTGTTTCCTCTCTCCACAGTTCAAACTTAACCCTCGTGTTTCTGTGAGTTCTGAAATTGGAGAGCTTGGACATGCATTGTTGATTATTGACACTAACTGAGAAAGTTCAAATTTTGCAAGTTCTACACCAGTTGTGGAAGAACTGTGTCTTGCAAGTGCTTCATGTGCCTTTGTTAACACTGATTGTAAGTACTTCCCTTGAGCTTCAATCCTAAGCTGCAAATGTTTTTGTACCTAAAAACATTATCCAAATCAATTAACATGTCATTATGCTAAAAACTGGAATTCATATAGAAATAAGTTTAGAGTTTATACAATATAACGAGTTCATGCTACCTCAATTTGTTCATAGAGTTTTCTTTGTACTTCCATTTGCATTTGGAGAGCCTCAGCAATCTTCAAGCTTCTGTTAAACACAACATTTTTGGTCAATGAAAATTCTAGGCATAACATAAGTACATAACTGTTCACATGCAACATCAATAAATAAAAAGACATTCAAATATTTGCTATATAACTATTACTCAGTCATCTGATTCTGGGTCCCAATGCTGATTTCCTTGCTGCAATAACCATCACTGTTCTGGATTTCACTGTAACCTGAACCAATAAAGAGCATCAAAGTTAGCTTATGCCAAAGCCAAATGAGAAAAAAAAAAAAAAAATCTACTACTAGTCATGCCAACATTACTGCTAAACCAGACACACTATAAGAGTCACCTTCTTTCTTGTTGTCAGAACAGGTTTCTAGTGGTTGGCTTTTCCCAAGCCTATATTTCTGTGACCAAAAACACAAAATAAGATCAAACTCGTGATTTTTTTGGATTCAGTGAAAGCAACAAATTATGATACCATCATATTCATACCTGTAAATGGCTCTTGAGGTGGTACAAAGTGAGTCCTGGAATCCCCATCACTCTCATAAGACTCTTAGGAGTTGCCTCTGCCACATGTCAAAGTGTGAACAATTAATTAATACACATTAGCCAAGATATAATATAAAGTCTAATATCAAAAATAGTAAAGTTCTTCCTTTTAATTGTGTGTGTATTGTATTGTATTGTATTATACTCACTTTCTGCACCTCCAAGCTGATTAATAGCCTCAGTGAACCGTTGGTGAAGCTCAGGAGTCCATTTCAGCCTAGGCTTGGCATCAGTGGACAGAACCAAACGCATCATGCTTTGGTTTTGCACATTTTGCAGATCCATTTTGCCTTTTTTTGGTTGTGTTGTTACTGAAACATAAAAATATATACTACTTTTGATGCTTTTAGCTATTGTTTCAATGTGTGGCAGCTATAGACTATAGTCTATAGTTTCTCTTTATAAATTGGGAGAGTAGTTGAGATGTTGTATGATCTCACTCCCATATAAGGAAGCATAAGTGGGGTTATGTTGGCGGAATATATGCCATGAGCTATGGCTCTTCCTCTCTCATCTCTTCACATTTCATACCAACTTTTTATTTTTAATTTTTAATTTTCCTCACTACCCTTCCTTCTTTGACTTGAAAGGGGTGGAGAGAATCTCTGATTCAGCAAAAACAAGAAAAGGAAAACAGCTCAATTTTGAGTCTTAAAAGGAGAGAAAAGAGGAAAAAGTGTATGGTTTGTTTTTATCTTGCTGTTTTCCCACTTAACTCTCTCCATAAGTTTGATTCCCTAAGGAATTGGATAGGCCCCACCATGATGAATAATGGATGCAACTTTCTTAAATGCTGTGTGAGAAGCTATCAGGTAAAAATACAGTAATAAAAAATTATAGGAATTGCTATTGTGGATGGATATTTGCTTGCTTGTGGTGATTGACATTGAAAACTAAACTAATCAATCTTTCTTCCTTTCAAATTTCATTTTCCCTTTTTTAACAAACTTTAATTTGGGTTTTTCTTCTATGATGAGAAGGTTGTGTTAATGCGATTGGCAGATTCTTTTTGTTCCTTGTAGGGATGGGGGAATCAAAGAATCTAGGATTAGATTTATGGACCCATTGTCCGTGTTCTTTATAAAGAAAGCATTACTAGAAGAAAGGGAACTAATCAACGGTGTCAAGACATAATGTCGTACCCCTCTTATCAAAACGACACTAATAAAATGTGTCCGTTCGTGACATTGAACAGTTCATAATAATTTCTTATATTATCCTACCACCAAAAGAATTTCAACCCCAAAGTTCATTAAAGGGACCCTATTTTAACTAAGCACTAACCCTATAATAATCATTAGGTTAGGATGATGTATCTATATAAGCCAACAGAGATGGAAGCAAAATATGCCTAATATATGAGTCTATGGTTAAAAAACAGAAATGAAATTTAATGTGAAAGTAAGAATATTAACCCGTTAAAATGAGATGTTAAGAACACACAAAATGTGTGAACATGCATTTTATTTTAATACGAAAGCAATCCACAGGACACATTCAGGATAAAAGTCTCAAAGCAATTATTCCAAAGGGAATATTTGCTTTAATGCTGAAATTTATATCCAAGCTGAAGAAGAGAAAAGAATTTTTTCACCAAAAAAAAAAGAGAAAGAAGAAAAAGAAAAAGTAAGGCTATAATGGCCAACAACAAATCTTTAAAAGCCAATTCGATCAAGTCACTCCTCAAATTTCTTGGGTTGCGGTCTAGAGTTTGATCACAAGAATCAAATTTCAATGATTGGTCCTCAAAACACTGCCACTTCAGCACCATGGATTCCCAGCTAGTCTGCCTGAACTGCTCCATAATTTCCCATAATTTTAAATGGTTATAATCAATTTTTATTTTTATATTATTTTTTTATAAGAGAGCCATTCAAAGAGCTACACCAAGACAAAAGTATTCTAACTAGTTTAACCAATAAATAATAATTTTGAATTCAAATTTCAGATATATAGTAATATTAAATATTAAAACAAATTATCACTAAGATCATCTCCAATGATGCATTTATTTTGTTCTTAAAAAGGTATGCACCACTGGTGCTTACTCTTTTGAAAAACATTAGGAGCATATTGTACTAGCATCTAGTAAAGTTGAGTTGGAGGAATTAAGTGTTTATGAGTTGTTTAAGTTGGAAATAAAAATAAAAACGAGAGATATCTACAAGTAAGACCCGCTAAAAAATTCATATAGGAGATGCTAGAATAGAAATGTCCTAATAGTAATCTTATTCAACTCTGGCACAATTATCAAATATAAAGATTTTGGTTGGTAAGGGACAAAAGATCCAAAGAACTACACTTCCTTTAGATAAATAATAAAAAAAAACAAATATTAACTTGGTTAAAGAAATAAAAGGAAAAATACTTTTATTGAGATAAAAAAAATATGTTTTCCTATAATTTTTTAAAAATTTCTTAAATAATGTCCTTAATACAGTCGCAAACAATAAAAATAAGTTGGTGTACCTATTATTTGACTGTCCAAAATTCAACTGCTAGTGAAATGGAAACTTACATTAACCCATACAATACATACCAATATGATAATTTCTTCAATAGATAATTTTTTATTTATTTTTAACAGACAGTAGAGTATAACTTGGTGGGTCCATCAACAGCACGGGGGGTGGGGGAAGTTATTGATTCTTCATCTGCAAGCATAAGCAACTTCTGTCTCGAAACACAATTGCTTAGTGGCAGGCTTTGTTCATATTCAAAGAAAGGAATATATATTATTTATTGTATGTGGCCCAAATGTTTGAAAAACAAGAAAAGAAAGGGAAGAGTTATTGTAGTAGTAGCTAGTACCTTTCTCTTTAACCTGCTTATGATGTGTGTACTTTGAGCTCCTTTTTTACTTTAATATATTCCATAACAGGTAAAGGAGATTCCAGGAATTTTTATTAGATCAGTAGTAGGAGAAGGTCCGGTGAATCAAAAGTCACATAAGCAAAGTTTGCCCTTATCAATTATCTTTCTTTTAATGGACCCATCAAGGGGAGATCTCACAAATCCAAAAGCAGAAGTGAAAGAAGATGAGAAGAATATGTGTATGATCAATCAAAAATGGTTGACATAAGTGATAGATTTATATCTTTTAATCAAGTGGTCCAGGATTTGAATCTTTGTTGGTCCTCGGATATAGAAAAAATTATGTTAAGAGAGGAATATCCACTTTGTATGTACTCATGATCTCAACGAAGATTAATCATTGTTTTCAACAAGACTATTTCGTACCAATATTGACATGGTTCTAGTTACATATAGCTTGATGACAGATAGAAGACACCACTTCTAGCAATGAAAAATAAGTCAAAGGAAGACGCCACAAGGGTGATGGACAGTCGCTGATAAATCCGAATGAGTTTAGCTTGGAACCTAGAAAATACTCTCAATTTGAAAATTCACGTATGTCCATTCCATTGAAATTTCGTGACATATAGGCAACCAACCTTTAATTATTCTAAATGTACCATTAATCGCAATTATGAAGGCAAGACTATAATTTCTAGTGCACAAGAAAAAACACCAAGGCTATGAAAAAAAATCAACTTTATTTAATTCTAACAAAAAAAAAAGTCAGCAACAACACCTTTCAAGCTTTTGGATCTTTAATAATAATCATGCACTAAAATAATTTTGATTCAATGTCCTTCATCACATGTACAACTTCAAGAATTATTACTACCTCTTGTTTTAAGATCTCCTCTACCTTTATAACACTCACCATAAGTTCTCTTAATTCTTGTGCTGATCCTTGAACTTTAATGTCTTCGTCAAATATTATGGTCGGAAAAAAAAGTGTGGCCTCAAGGAATCGGAAAAGGAGAAACAAAGGAACTTGTCAACATCCCCACCGAAGAATAATTGAAGATTATTGAAGCAAAGTTTCATTTCAAACTTGGTTAATTGCACGCATAATATCGTGAGCATTATGTCACTAGATGATTCTAGGACTAAGTCACTAAGGTAAGCGTAGAGTAGGCTTGAAGCATTATTCGTTGCATGATTTTTCTTGCAATCAAATGCTTAATTTGTGGCAGCAAAACATTGGTGGATACATGTTCGGGGTAATTAGCAAACTAGCTAGATTGAGACCGATGATGTGTCATAATTGTGATAGTGCACCTGTTTAGTGTGAATGTGTAGGATGGGCTTAGATGCACGGACCGGTTCTTTTAACTCACATATTGGGTGGTTAATGGGCTTACAAAAATTACGCCTCTTACTTGTGGACAGGTTATTTTAGATTTTGGACCGTTCTGTCGAGTTCACAGACTTAAATTAAGAATCAAGGTAATTCTTTTTTACACTATTCAAA
Source organism: Glycine tomentella (assembly GCA_007407185.1). NCBI lineage: Eukaryota > Viridiplantae > Streptophyta > Magnoliopsida > Fabales > Fabaceae > Glycine > Glycine tomentella. The sequence goes on along the minus strand of PYAF01003279.1, from coordinate 140,465 downwards.
TTTTTCATACATCGTTCATTTTTTTTAAATTTGAAAGTTATTTTTCCTCCTCTTCTTCTTTTTTATGTTTTTTTTTCTTCTTTTTTATTTCTTTTTCACCTCATTTTCACTTCTTCTTCATCCTCGGTCACCTTCTTTGTTTGTTCTTCTTGGTAGACTTCCTTCTCCCATGATTGGTGGTGGTTTGATAACTGCTTTGATTTTATCGTCATCACGGTGGGTGTTACAATGACAGAGGTCATTTGTATGAAGCATACAGATTGTCCAATCCGTATGAATTTATATAACAAAAAAAAAGAAAGATGGAAGAAGAATGGTGCGCGAAGAAGCTAAAAGTTTTTATTAAAGGATAATTTCAAAATTACATTATTATTGCTGGATGTATTTGATTTTTGAATGGTATAAGAAGAAAATTCTAAAATCAAATATGCATTAAATCTACAAGGCCTGCTATATAGTCCGCGACCCATCTATTTTTTAATTTATGTTTTTTTTCCTTTATTCTTAAGAGATACATATTTATTTCTTTATTTGAGAATATAAAATATTATATTAATTAGATTAATATTTTTAAGCAATTTTAGTTTGCTCTTTTAGGTAATATATGTTATATACAATGTTAAAGATTTTCTCTTTTAATAAGGCACATGTTTAGTGAGAATGTGTGATTTTTTGTAATCAGAAGACTTCAACGTTCCAGGTCGAACCTCTTACCTTCAAATTTTCAAATAGTTAGTGGTTTACCAATTTTATTATATGGAAGTATGAAAATTAGTATGCGTTCTGGAATGGCTCCTGGACATGTCGAATCTTAAGAGTGCGACTTCTCAAACTTACGAGTTGTTTGTTGTTCTAACGTTCATGTGTCTAACATAATAAGCACTGGTTTTATAAGCAAAAAGAAAAAGAAAACAACATAATAAGCACTGGTACCACCGAAGATATATATTTGACCAAAATGCATATTAATGTTGCTAAGATCTATATTACAATTTTTACTGAATCAATGTTTTATAACATAAATTAAATTCTCTGTAAAAAAAACCATAAATTTAATTTAATTTAAAACACTTGTCACGGAATTAGGAATAAACACGGAGTTACAAATATAACCATCACAGGAAAAAAAATAACAACTAAAATCCGTTTGTTTAAAACTATTTGTTAAAAGAAGTATTTTTAAATAAAATAAATAATTTTCTACTTTTTTGGTTTGTTTGTTTAAACTGTTTGTACTTAAAAAAAATAGTTTTCTTCTTATTTTAAAAAATAAATTTTTATTTGCTTTTTAAAATAATATTTATTTTAAAAAGCACTTATTTCACAATTGTTTTTTTAAAATTGACTTAATGTCATTTTTGATTCATTATGTTTCACAATTATTTTTCTTTGATATATTAAGTTTTAAAAATTTCATTTTGGTTCTTTATATTCTCAAAATGTATTATTTTGGTCACTTTTTAATTTTTTGTTAGAAACGTTTGTATTATGTTAATTTTAAATTTTAGAAAAGGAATGAAATGATACATTTCAAAAACATAAAAGGCTATAATTAATATTTTAAAACTTAATATACCAAAATGAAATATAAATAGACCAAAAGTGACTTTAAACTTTTCAAAATAATTAACGTTAACATAGTGACAGTTAAAAATTGGCACTATCTTTATTTTATTTTTTTAAAAAAATAAACAATTGAAAAATCATCATTTCCTCTAATCTCTTTTAGATTTGAAAAAGTAAAAAATACAACACCACACAAATGAACAACATCAACACATAATCTCCTTGTAATCACTGAAAATTCTTATACTCCTTATTGGGAAATCAAAACCTTTCATAAACTATGCTATTAGAAATAGAAGAATTAGGAGACATTGGAGCAAGAGTTCTTTCTTTGACGAAAGACAAAAACATGACCATAACTTGCCAATTAATCGAGATCTAAATAAGGAAGTCACAGTGTGACTCTTTGTGAAGTCTGCGCGCATGACTCCCGTGCCACACACAATTGGGTTGGACAAGTAGAGGATTTCTCATTTGACATTTACAATTGGGTCGGGCGAAGACGAGCAATGCAAAGAAGGGGCGACGATGAGATATTTGTGATCATTATTATCGTGATTGAAAATAATTGATGAATAAAATTATTATCGTTATTAAATTATTAAATTGAATAATAATAATAATAATAATAATAATAATAATAATAATAATAATAATAAATAGTGTAGATTTATATGAATTTCAATAATTTTATTTATAATTCAAATAAAGACAAACAAAGTTCAATATAAGCTCACAATAAAAATATTACATATCTATAGTTGGAATGAAAATGTTAATAAAAATTAAAACAACTTTATTCCAGTGTATCTTATATTATATATTAATTATATTCTTACAAATTTATACATATAAATCATCACTCATTTTTCATTTTGTTAAACCCAACATATCTGTTTCATTAAAAAAATGTTAATCTTATTAATATATATATATATATATATATATATATATATATATATATATATAAAGACAATATGTGCTTATTTGTCATTATCATATATCATCAGTGCAGTGGTAGAAAATAGAATATATTCCATAAAACTGGTGATTGTAAGGTGTTCATATTCACATTTATATGTTAAAATTGACTCATCTACTAATTGAATAAATAAATATGAAAATTGTTTTTAGGCAGGCCCAATTTATATGTGGGTTAGCATATAAAATATAAGAATCGGACCATAGATTCACGCTGTCACAGTGACTTCATTCAACTATTCTCGCTCGTGGTGGAAATTCCGCAACGAAGGGTAAGCATTTGTTTGTGTCTTCCTTCTCTGTTTCTCAAATCGCTCATATATTTTATATTTGTATCATTATTGAATTTAATTTCAACGCTTTTCTTGGTAAAAATCATTTTTTTTAGTAGAAAAACCTTGACTTATGGCAATTGTAACATACCCTTCATTGCGAAAGGCTGAGTCCATAAATAAAAAATCCAATAATGTGGAAGATTATTGAATTAATTGTGAAAGAAATATTGGGTTAGTATGTTAGAAATGAGCATGGTTAGATTTTCCTGGGAATAGTAATTAGACACACATGATCTTAAACCATGACATCTAAATCACCATTTAGACGTCCAACTATTAATTCATTCTTGAAATGCTTCTTGGTAGCGCGAGCTTAACAAAAAGAAATTGTTTAGACAAATTATCATGTAGATAGATCTCAGTTGAACCAAGCTTGGCTAGAGTAAGAGGCATTCCAGCTTGTGAATCATGGTTAGCTCTACTTCATCCACAACTTTCTTGGTTGGGGTTGCAACCATTTTAACCTCTGGATTATGATGTGTTGTCCTGGATAGTGATTGCTATGTAAAAAACCAACAGAATAAATGAATTTCAGATAAGTTATAATAAAAAATAATTTATTAATACACAAAAATAATTTATTAATACACACAAGAAATATATATACACTAAATAAATGGATTTCATTTGAATTTACAATAAAATCAATTTTTAAAATAATAGATACATGTATCAAATTGTAAGACATAACTTAGGATTTCATATTAAAAGGAATCATCTTCATTGTTGGACAAAGAAATCTGATGTCTAGTTGTATTATGTCATAAAGTAATGGACTAATAAATTTATTATAATGGATAATAAAATTTATAGATGCACATCAAGTATAAGTACATTAGTAAAGTAACATTCCTACTAACTCAACTCCAAAAGACAAACGAACTTGAGTTTCAACTAAATCCTATCATAAAGTACCAAGGAAATAAAGTTATTTATGCATACTAAGCCTTAATAAATTATTGAGATAATATTGCTACTACCTCAACTTCTGGTAGTAGGTCCATAATTGCTTGCATTAGTTCAAGATTGTTAGATATTTTATTCATAGATGAATTCTTGCATTTAGGCTGAACCTTGATTTTAAATGCAAGAGTACATCCCAATGCATCATCGAGTGGATCCGAGAACAAAATAACGCTTTTATCACCACTCTTAGATAGACATAAACGAAACATTAAACATATCATGAAAACAATCATAATAATATAAATAAAAAGAAAGATATGAGTAAGTGAAACATATAAAGACATACAACAAACATCATGTCATCTAATTCTTGTGCAGATTTTCCTATAAGTTCCATGAACTCATAGTCCCAGAGCACAAAATTGGAACCCTGTTTCTTGTGATACACCATCATTTCCAGCTTATACCTTATACACACAAATACAGTTGGCTCTCAAAAAAATTTAACAATAAAATAAAATATAATGTGTAATGGAAAACTAAAAGTACACAACCTTAATATATTCCCTTTATTATATTTGTCACATGAACATCTGAATGGTCCATTTTCTAGTACAACACTCTTATTGCACTTCATGCATGATGCCTAACACCATCCATGATTCTCCACAATAATTCTTTCGATAGTGCCAACAGTAACACAATATGTTGTCTATTCAGTCAAGTAATTAGAATAGTCAATAGTTGGCTAGATCAATCAATCATGTCAAATTTAGCAATGAAGAATACATGTAACAAAATACCGTGGTCATGTCATTGATTTCAAAGAGACTATTCACCTCTGCTTTGTAAAAGAACTTTTCTTTCTCTGAATATTGTGATGATCCAGAAGATTGTGACAAACTACGACCCTTTTGCGAAGAACTTTGTGTTGGAACCCCAATAGGCAAACTAACACCAACTCTATTGTTATAGCAAATAAAAAAAATATGATTAAGTACGATAAACAAATCTACATGATAACTATATACAAAGAAAAAAGAGCACACAAAGTAACTGACCTTTCTTTAAATTGTTGTATTTCAGGCAATGATTCATTAATCAACAACGTTAAACCCTGCCATGTATTAGTTATTGTAATTGGATAAACTCTTGTCAATTTAATAATAGGAAATAAGTTAGATGATTAAATAATAGAAAAAAATGACCAAGCCATAATTTTTTTATAAAAAAATCCAAATCAAAGGTGCAAAACCTTACGCCTCTCTAACTCATACCATCAATTTCTCTCAAATAATTTACCAATTGTAAATAGAGGTCCTCCCAAAGAGTACATGTAACACTTTGACCACTATGATCAAATAAAAATTTTAATTATGTAAATCTCATACCAAGCACATAAAGAATAATAAAATAGATAGAGATAGTTTTTATACCTTAGATCTTTCATGGTAAAGAGGACCCTCTTTGGACTACCATAAATATGGTGCAATGTCAACTCATGAACAGTACCAATGGCATCTAAAATGAAAGAAAAGAGGGAAAAAAGACAATAATTCATATACATCCTCACTACATAAAACTAATTGTAGACAAAAACATAAGATATTGAAACTTGTTTGACAATAAATAACATTACCAACTAATAGATCGTGTCGGTAGGTTCCAACAAGGAAATAAACAAAATTGATAAAGTCATATGTCTTTAAAGGGATATTAGGCAGGTCTTGTCTTATGACAACAGTGACACCAGTAAAAATCAACTTATATGGATGCAAACATAGCTTATACTGACCCTCATTGTTTACAATTTTAAAGTTATGCATCATATAAGTGTTGTTCTCCTTTAGAGTCAATTTCAATGTCTTTAACTCCTCCTTTCTTATAAAGACATGAATCTTATAAGCCTGCGAGAACAGAACTCATAAATCCAAAAGTAATAATCTGAAAAGATAAATTATTATAACATCATACAATATTAATTAACAACATAAAAAAGTGAAATAAGACAACATTTTCATCCATGATAATCATTTTAGCTTGTTCAGATTTATCTTTAGTTTCAACAAACCAGATGTCTATGATTCTAACTGAAAGCTTCAAGATATCCTTTGTGTTATCGATATCCCTGTGACGTGTCGTGCCTACAAAAACAAAATTATTAAGGAGAAAAAATAATGAAAACTAATAATAATCATCTCTCTAGCACAATCTGGCAACATGATCAACCACAAAACCAGCTTGTAATTTTAAGTCTTTTGTGCAATACCAAAATCTTTCAGCAAAATCATATAGAGAAAATGCTCACCTTTTGTTTCGTAACTATTTTTGCAGAAAACCAAAACATATTTTCCCACCTAAAGAATGACCACCAAATGAAAAACATATTCAAACAGAGAAGTGAAAAAAACCCCTCATTTTGAATATTGGAATCATTGTTTAACTCTTTCATACTGCACAGTCAAACCCTATTTACAGAAACCACAGTTTGACTAGTCACATACATCAATCAAAATGAAAAGAAAGAGAGAAAAAATCTAAGGGAAGGAGAGAAGAAAAATTTAGAGTTGACTCATTCTTATTTTTTTATCCATTTTTTAACTTCTTTCTTTTCCAAGCTCACCACACGCTTCTCTTCTCTCTTGTCTTTGGCCCATTCGATTCTTCCTCTGCCTCCTCACTCAACCAAGCCCAATAACAACGTACAAAACCCAATTTACTAATGTGCCCTCAACATGTCACGTGTTGTCCAACTTAGTGATTTCATATGTCTAGAACTTTCATATATGTTTAGTAGAATTCATCTTTTCTTCATTTACTTAGTGATTTTTAATTTTAAATAAAAAGATAATGAATATTTTTAACCGTAACTATGTTAACTTAACTATTTTTAAATTTAAAATACTAACGTTTTAACGAAAATTTGAAAAATGACCAAAATGATACATTTTGAGAACATAAAGGACAAAAATTAAAATTTTAATATATAATGTAGCAAAAAGGAACTATTGCAAAATATAATGGACTAAAAATAACGTTAAACCATTTTAAAATTTAAAAGTTAACAAAACATGTTTCTAACGAAAAAGTGAAAAATGGACCAAAATTATACTTTTAAAAAACATAAAAAAACATAATAAAACTTTTAAGCTTAATGTACCAAAACAAAATAACTGCAAAATATAATAGATGAAAAGTGATGTTAATCTTTAAAATTTAAACAAACTAGCTTTAATCACATAAAAAGGGAGAAAAGAAATGAGTAATTTAAATCTTTGTTGAAAATAATATAGATTTTTTTTACTACATACCTATATTTTATTTTGATTTTATTTTGGACACTTCTAGTTATGTGTCCTGGGCCATTGGTCCTCCAAATATGGCCCAGACGCAGGCCCGATCTTGATTTTTGATGGCAAATAATGAAAGAAATAGTGTTTTTTTTGGTTTATATAATGAAAGATATGGGTTGGGGTTGAATAACGTTATACTTAAATATATCTGGCCAATTTAAAAATTCAAAGCTCAAATATGGTCTATTATTACCTATTATATAGACTTTTATTAAGCTTGATTTGGAATTTTAAAAGACTAAGTTAATGTGTTAGCCAACTTAATGGGTTATTTCTTTATATGGATTGACTTTTCCCTAAATGGGGTTTTCCTATTTTAAAAAATCCCAAACTCAAGTAAGTTTGGCCTGCTAATTGTGATAATTTTTTTAAAAGCTTGATTTGATATTTATAAAAGCAGACTTAACGTGTTAGCTTACTTAAAAACTTACAACATGAGGTTTAAGATAGGGCTAACTGATCCCTAATAAAACTGATTGACTATTAGGCCAGTGAAAGAAAAACTCTTATGTAAAACAACATATGAAGTATGAAAATTGAAAGCATTGCTACTCGAAGCATATAACAAATGGAAGTAGGTTAGACTTTATAACAGTTGAATCTAGCTAACTTATTTTTGTGATATAAGTTTATTTTTATGGTCTAGTATAACTTTAATGACAATTTAATTAAAAGACTGTTTTGTAATAATGTCTCTAAATTAACATAAAGTTATTCTTCGATAGGCTTAATTCTTTATGCAAGTCAACATGTTTAATATTTTAAAATAGTGTTGTAAAAAATTAATGTAATACTAGTATATAGTAACACTAAGATATAAATATATTATTTATATTGACATAAATAAGTTGGCCTTCAAAGAAAAAATTTATAAGTGTGATTTTTTTAAGCAAATACACTTTCATAAAATAAAATTTTTACCTAATTTATTTTCCAAATAGGTGTGACATAGTTAGAACACCATATATCAAGGGGTATAATTCAGTTGATTGAATAGAATGTGTGAATATTCTTCTAATACCGTGTTCAATTCTTATGGATAAAAAGGAAGATATGGCCATAATGCTACAACATCAACATGGGTGTCATGCCACCCCTGTTGGAGAAGGAATATTTATCTCCCATAAGCAGTGGAGATTGATAAATGATTTAGTGAATAATTTTCTTGTTTGCTATAATTAGGACATCCCGACTCTCCAGCAACCACATACATGAAGAATGCTGGCTGCTTTGGTTGACCAAGTTGGATGGTATCATTTGATAGGAAAGTAACAACGTCTTCTATGGTAGGTCTTTCTATTGCGTGATCTTGTACGCATAAGAGTCCAATCTGAATGCATCTTTCTACTTCATCAGAACTGAATGATTCATTTAGTGATGGATCCATCAGCTCTAGAGCTCTCCCTTGGTTCCACAGCTGCCAGGCCTAAAAAAATACCAACATCCAGAAGACATTATTTTAATTAGTTTGAGTTGAACATTAAATTTTAGGCTTAACAACACATTTTATAATCTAACTACCTATCATCATTTTGCAAATTTTACCACCTAAGTTTTCAATTTTCATACATTTTACTGATGTTGACGTATCACTTAAAAAAATTAAATAATGTCGTTTTATTACTAATTTTTGTAAAACGACATCGTGTTGTTACCAACGTGATGGTAAAATATGCAAAAATCAAAAAATATGAAAGAAAAATTGATTGGTATTTGCAAAATGATGATACTTGAGTGAGAAAATGTGCAATTAAACTTAAATTTGATGGAACCACTAGGGTCGGTCCGGCGGTGGGGGATTGTGATAGATGCACAAGGAGTTAGGTTCGATTCTCGTTGCTTCCATTGTACATCAAATAAAAGAACATTGACTTTGATGAATTGGTTGTTTTTGAAACTTACATGTGCTATGAGATTGAATGGATGATTTGAGTGGATGCAACTATTGTTCTTCATCCCACTAATAATCTCAAGGAGCAGCACACCAAAGCTGTATACATCTGTTTTGACTGAGACAACACCATTGATTGCATATTCTGGAGACATGTAACCACTTCAGAAAAAAAAAAGTAAGTTTAGCTATTAGTAGTATTAAAGGAAACTAAAAGTCAAACATAAAATATTTAAGTGGACTGTGATAGAATAGAATCATGAACTTTACTAGGAAAATTGTATCATAGCAAGAAGAATTGTATAATTGGGTAAAAATGGACAAGGATTGAATCCTCGAGTGTTTATCATGTTACTTGTAAAAGCTACGAGTTCCTTATTTAGTAGATATGATAGATATATATATATATAATCACAATATTTTCTGGTGCTCTATCAGATTTGTTGTCTATACTTACTATGTTCCAACAACTCTATTGGTGTTTTCTTCAGATCCTTTCAATCCAAATATTCTAGCTAAGCCAAAGTCAGAGATTCTTGGATTCATTTCTTCATCAAGCAATATATTGCTTGCCTTCAAATCCCTATGTATCACCTTTAGTCTTGAATATCTGTGCAAATACACAAGTCCTTGAGCAGTGCCTTCAATGATACTAAGACGTTTATTCCATTCTAGCTCATTCTTTCTACTTGTATCTGTTTATAAGTAAGAAACACATTAGTAATTAGAACATGAACTCATCATATTTTTATGTAGCATTTGACATAAGAAAATAATGGTATGAGACTTCTGTTTTTTATTTTCTTTATTCCACCCTTTTTATTAGAACTAAGTGTACCACATTTTCCCTTTTATCATGTATTGTTCTACTTATATTATGTATCAAACATGAAATAAATCTGAGATGTTCTGTTTTGCTAGTTCTAGCTAGTCTAATAATCACTACCTTGTTTATTAGGATATAGAAGATGGCCTACCGAATAAATAATGATCTAAGCTCTTGTTAGACATGTATTCATATACAAGTATTCTTTCATCACTGTCGATGCAGAACCCCAAAAGCCTCACAAGATTAGTGTGCTGAAGTTTGGCCATAATCTTAGCTTCATTCTTGAACTCTACTAGGCCTTGGCCTGAACTTTTAGAAAGTCTTTTTATTGCAATTTCTTGTCCATCAATTAATGTTCCCTGAAATTATCATCATATAAAAATACTTATCAACATAGTTTCAATTCAAGTTTGTGACATTTACCTTATAGACAGGACCAAAACCACCCTCTCCTAGCTTGTTATCCGGCGAGAAATTGTGTGTGGCAACAATGATATTTTCCAAACTGAATACTTCAATCTCATTGATTGTCTTTCCCTCTTTCTTAGACCCTTTGGCTTTGCCATAATTTCCCATTGCATTACCTCCAACCTCAACTAACAGTTCCTTTCGCTTCATTTTTCTGTCCACTGATGAAATCAATGAAATTACATTTCAAGTTATATGTCATGAAAAAATATACCATACCATACCATTCAACAATTTCTTTTAAGTAATTACCTTCTTCTTTGCACTTTCTCCTCAAAACATAGAATAAGTAGCAGGACACAAGTGCTGCAACAGCTGCTCCAACACCAATGACAATCCATTTCCACAGCTTGTTCACTGCAATTTACAAGAAGATAATTTGCAACTTATGAAATTGATTTTACAATTTCAAACAATTAGCATCTTGTTCTTGTATGTCCTATATTCATTGTGAAGGCTTTCTAATTTCTCTCTGTCATTCGTAATCTACTGTTAAATGCTAGTGCTAGACCAACCAAAGCTTCAGAATATATGCAAGAGTAAATACAAAATATTCAATTTAAACTAGTGTTAAGAATAACTAATTAGGAATATTAATGTTAAGAGTAAGTAATTAGGAATATAAGTTTGTTACGAATTAGCTCTTAGAGCACCCTATAGAGTCTCATGTATCTTTTTCAAATCAATCAATCACACAATGAGCTACTTTTATAGTACTCCTCTTTTATTCTTTGAGATATGATCTTTGGCCACATCAATTGAGTGTTACTTGCTTCACTTACGAGAATCTGATATCTAGCATGACGGAATGATAGGGAAATATGAAATGTTATGAATAACCTATGTATATTTTACATACATTGCAGATAAGAACATGGAAAACAGCATAACCACCTTTCATATAGGGAAATTGGAATGGACATACCTTTATGTTTGACAAAGTAAACTCGTTTGAAATTTCCACCAGAATCTTTAATAAACTTTGTTCCTTTACCCCAAAACTGGCATCCAGTATTATTGACAAAATTTAGAGAAGCATAAGCCTCACAGGAACAATTGTTCCTACAAATAACCTCACAACACTGCATGTCAATGCTCTTGCTTTCAGAAGCTACAAAACCCTCTTTAGCCATGTAGCCTAAATGTTCAACAAAACCATTCTTGTGCCTTCCACATTCAGTTTCTCTTTTCTGTAAGCAAACACTATTTTCCAAAATCCTTTTACTATATCCACTCTCTTTATCAAAAAGCCTTGACCAAAGCATAATCCCTCCATAGTTAGAAGACGTTTTCACCGTACTCAGGATCCGAGAAATCAACAAATTGGATGGAACATATCCGCCTATAGATGCTGTTGGAGAAGCTGGCAACCCCAAGAACATTTTCCCTGATTTCAATGAAGTTGTCCATTGCTTCCATGCATTAAGAAGGTTAGAAGCATTACCTTCATTGTACTGACATAGAGGATTGTTGTAGAATTGTATCCAAACATAGTCAAAAAGGCCAGTCTCAAGTGCTTTGCCAAGTGCACTATCAGGAAAAATGCATTGAGGTGCTGCACTTAAGTACACATGTCTTCTATGTGACTTAAGATAATGTGCAAGGTCTTCCCAATGTTTTGTCATAAGAGACCCCCCTAGTCCAAAATCAATGCCATCTAATATAACATCTCCTAGTGGACTTGATGATGATGAGTTACCACCACCACCTAAGAAATTGTTCCATATATAATCAGAAACACTCTTAGCATCCTCAGAGGAAACAAGAGAGTAACTCATGCTTGGACCTCCAATGGATAGCATCACTTTGATTCCTTGCTTTTGGCAGTTTCTGATATCCCTTCCAAGTAAGGAACAGTTTCCCCCAAAAGGGTCACAGTGCCTTCCAAGGATCACTTGAGGGACTTGACCATTTCCAAAATGTGCAAGGAATGCTATGTTTACAAATGAGTATAAACCAGTTGCACATGTTTCTGCTAAGCTACCCTCACCATCGTTTGAACCCCAATAAATGGCAATGTCATCGGAGTGAGTGGTGTGTGGTAGGTTTAGGACTAGGAAGAGCAGCAGTAACACGTAGGAAGGGAAGAGAAACATGTTCATCTTGCTTAAGTCTATTTCTATCATGCTTCCTTTCACTTATATAATAACAAACTAGCGTTACAACCCGAGCAATGCACGATTTTTTTAGTAAAAAAGGAGTTAAGAAAAAAAAATGTTTAAATTTTTTAAAAACAAAAATGAAATCCATTAAAAAAAATGCAAACTATCCTACCGTTAGCACTTGGCGACGATCGGACAGTTTTAATATATCTATAAACTAGATTAACACCCATACTTTGCACTTTTGAAAAAAATAAAAAGGAAAGAGAAAGTAAAAATAAAATGTGGACCAGCAATGCTTATTGCTTAATTATAGACAACTAGCCAGATTTTATATAACTGTTGACAAATGGACAATAACGTACAAAGTCATGTTCCACTAATTAAAATGAACCTAAGCTTAATTATTCTTATAAGTAGGTCTTACACGCCATTTAACTCCATTGAAGACAAAAGTTTCAGTCTCTTTCCTTCTCTTTGTATTGTCCAAAATATTAGTCAATGAACATTTAATTCATCATGTGTTTTGATTGATGGACTAGTTTGCTTAAGTTTATTTATTTAAATAAATTTTTTTAAAAATAAAATAATTAATTTTATGATTTTTTATGTGTTTATCGAAACTGTTTTTACATAAAATAAATAGTTTTTTTCCTTTAAAAAATCAATATCAACATCAACAATACTTTTAATCTAAGTTAATTGGAGTCGATGATAAATAAATCAAATGATAAATAGAAAATAAGACAAAGAAAGAGAAAGAGAGAGGAAAAGAAAAAGTGTAAAAAACATAAAAGAGAGAAAAAATAAACTAAAATAATAAAGGGGTGAGAAAAGAAGGAAAAAACTAAAAAAATGAACTATTGAAACATAAAATTAGTAACGAGTTTAATTTTTGACCAAATTTATTAAAAAAATAATTATATAAAATGCTTAAGCAAATTGAAGGCACGTGTCCACATCAGGTAGGATTGTACGAATGTTATTGAAATTTCTCTCTCAAGCTCCTAGACTAGGTCTTTTTGTGAACGAGCTAAGCTAATTGGTACTACACAGTTATAATGGCGTTGAGTTTTCGTTCTCAAGACATGCATTTTCATGAATGCACTGATCTAAGTGGTTATACAGATATAATGGCAGAATAAATTGGCAGAATAAATATGGATGTCCAAACAACCATCCAATCTATCATTTTATTAATTTTAATTTTAAAAAAGTACTGTTCTTAATTTCACTATCATATTTATTTTGTTAAATATAGTTAATTAGTTTGGCAAGGTCTTTGATTACTTGATATAATAATAGAGATTATAATAATGATGAGAAGGAAGACTTTTATAATTTTATTTAAAATTATTCTTGACAATTAATTTAATGTAAATAGGACATTAATAATTTGGAAAAACTATTGTGTATATAACAAACTACACATATATTATGCATATGTAATTATGTATGTATGATAATTGAACTGACATAATTATATTGACAACGAAAGAGTCAACCTCTTCTATGTTTCAACTTTCAAGAAACCTGGCCCATACAAAGTATTCATATAGGTTGTGGAAAAATTTCCCGTTGACGAAGAATTTTGACTTCTTTGGTTGAGTGAGTTGGATAGGTAGGTGAATTTCTTGTTTGTTTCTTGAGCAAGTATCTTTCCTTGAAATTTCGTTCTCAACTTACTTTCGCCTTTTGAAAGTGGTCTTAAAGATATGTATGTTTATGAATTAGTAAACTCTAAGTGATTATACAAATATTTAATTTTTTTTATACATGAAAAACAATTATATTCGAATCAGATAAGATTATTATAAATGATATTTTTTTCAAATATTTAATATAATATATCTAAAATTTAAATTTGAGACCTATAATTAAATTATAATAATTTTATATCAATTAATTTTCGTACTTGATTATAGTAATAATAGTCAACATAATGTAATGACACATTATTATGTGAAAGTTATTTTATATATTAAGAAAGTTATTTTAGTTGATTGAACATAATAAATAAATTATTATAATTTTTTTTAGTATCCGCCAAATGATTATAGTATAATAGAAATTTGGTGAGAATTTTCTCTTACCATTGAAGAACAACATGATAGGTCTCATTTCAAAAGAGAGTTGTGAGTCGCAGCACTAATTTTCCTTACTGTAGATTGGGCCCATTTGTTTATATTTTATTAAATAAATGAACAGAAAAAAAAAGCAGTGCAATATTTTTTTTTTTCACTCAATATTTGTGGGTTAACTCAGAAATTTGAGTAAAAATTTGACTGGATTGTTTAAAGTAAGAAATGTGATATAATATTATAAAGAAGTGGAATTTTTTATAAAAAAAATAGAAGAAAGACTTTGATGAATTTGTTTGTTAGAGATGTCTAGGCTATTTTATATACGTTGTGGAAAATCTGTCTCCCGTTTACGAATACGTTGACTTCTTTGGTGGAGGAGTGAGTTGTGTAAGTTAATTTAATAGAGAAAGAAACAACTTTCAGTATGTTTCTATCTTTTGCAAACTACGTACAGGAAGCTAGTATGCAAATACCTGACAGGTGTGTACTTCACTATAAGTGCATGAGTAATCGTGTGTTAATTATGACTTTTTTTTTTTTTTAAGAGGATGCATGTTAATTATAACTAAGATTATATTAATCAGTATATTGTTTCCTACGAACGTGTATCAAATGTAATTAACTATTATATATTATCAGTTTTCCCTTGGCTCTTGACTTGACCCATGAAGCATGTGCCTAATCCTATGTTTGACAGAGGTGACAGAAAAGAAAATAAGGGAGGAATTTTTTTTTGGAGTTTGAATCGGAGGAAAAGTTGAAAGGAGTGAAAATGAAATGTTTTAATTTTATTTTTTTAAGTTAATTTTTCTTTTTATTTTTGTTTAATTTTATCTTAAATCAAATAAAAATATATTATTATATGTGTTTTTTTTTCTTTTTTTCATTTTCACTCATTTTAAACGGATTTTAAGTGAATAAAATATCATGACTTTCTCAAAATCATTTCAATTATCATGGATGATGTGAAACAAATAAAAATATGTAAATCTTATTAACCAACTAACCATCAAATTTGTGAAAATAAAATAAAAAACTATTGATTTGATAAACTATGTTGATGGTTAAATTCAAATTTGAGTATAAATGAAGATTAATATTACAAGGTGACAAGGTGTCTCATATCATATGTCATCAAATTTGTTAAAATAAAATAAAAACTATTGATTTGATAAACTATTTTGATGGTCAGTTATTCAAATTTTAGTATAAAATGAAGATGAAATATTTCAAGGTGACAAGGTGCATGTCTCAATTCGTATGTCACAATCACAAATTTTCAGGTGCCTTATTGCGTTTTTTTTAATGTCCTAATGTGTTGTTGGACTTAAACAAATGGAGGGTGTAATTGCATATGAATTGCATGTCCTCGATTGTAGAGGTTGATCTGCGTCATTAATTACAATCTTGAACCGTTGAACGTGATAGATCAGGAATTTTTTACTAACCTGGACTTTAACTTGGAGTGAATTATTAACAGAGTAGATATTAAAATTACTAGACCACTTGCCCCGTCCTTTTGCACGGGCAGTTAAAAAAACAACCTATTTTTTTATTATAAAAATATAGAACGTAGAGAGAGAGAGAAAAAATTACAGGATGAAAAAGTTGATGGAAGTTGATATAAGGGAGAAAAAAAAGTAGTCTCTTGGACATTTATCGTGCTAAGCACAGGCAGAAGATCGTGAGTAAAAAGTGAGAAGAAAAAAATAAGAGAAAAAAAGAGCAATGAATCCATTTTGCATAAATTGTTAACACCTGTTAACATAAAATAGTGGCTGGACATATTTAATATAAGCGTAGAACAACTTTAGTGATAGATCTCAAATTGGGATCTTAGACCATTTTTTGGTGGATCCCATAGGGCCACGTAAAATTGAAGATCTCTTAATATCTTTGATATTTTTTTCTTTATTGGTAGATCCCAAATTGAGATCTTAGATAATTTTAATAGATCCCACGTGGATTCCACTTTTAAATATTTAAAATTTAATTTAATTAATTAAATAATTAATTTTAATTAATAAAACATGAAAAATATATGAATATTAATAAAGCATATAATTAATTTTAACTTTTTATTTTATTTTATTTATTTTTTTCGTCCTGTTACATAAAAAAAATCATTTTTTTAACTTCGTACAGATTTTCAAGGTTCTTGCGGAAAATTTAGATCTTCATGTGGAGATCTGCTTTTCCCTCATCTGGAAAAAGAGAGATCTTCAACTGAAGATCCCTCCCCAAGATCTTTAACTAAAGTAAATTACACAAACAAATATGAGGAGAGGTTTCTAAAAATTACACATACCTCTCCTTTGACACATAATAATTACACCCTTTTAAGTGTTATAATATAATAATAAAAAATAAAAGAAAATTGATTTATGTTTTTTTATTCCTTTCTTACCCTTGCCTTTTAACACTGTTTCTCTATATTGAATCAAATTAGGAAGGGGTTAAACCAATAGGTTAGGATTCTCAAAAAAAAAGGGAGAAAATTCTCAATGTTCACCAGAGGTTGAATAAGACGATTTCTTTGGTTACAACTTACAAGGGCCTTTGTGCGATTACATAAACATAGTCGGGTTGTGTTTTAGGTATTTGGTTCGAAGTGCAAAGTAGTGTCGTATTAATTTTGGAGGTTGAAGAGGGATCGTGTTCTATGGTTGCAAGGATCGCATTTTGTGGTTGAAGTTCGAGGGTCGATGCATCTCTTGCTTCCAACCAACCAGCCAACACACACAATGTTGTAGGGAAAAAGAAAAGGAAAAAAAGAAGGGCCAATTGCATAATACACCTTGTGGATTAGGAATGTTTAGGATTGTTTATTACATAAAATGTAAATGTTATATTTTGAAGAAAAAAAAAAAGACTTTCACTTGTTCGTAGGATTTTTTTTTTTTTTGGTTGGAAAGAAGCCAAGTATTTATTTCTTTCCATATGCAGAGATATTTTTATAAGCACTAGTAAGATTTGAATACACTTGGTCATTCTTATTCTCACATCCATTTTTGCTAGTTTCACACCTAACTTCTTTTATTTGTGAAAAGACTAAATCCCCCCACCCTTCCTGCCCTCTTTCTTTTAAAAATCCTTCCACCTTCTATCACTCTCCCTTTCTTGCACCCTTTTCTTCCTCTCCATTGCACCCATTCTCAGTCTCCTTCCCCACACGACATTTTCATTGATGTAAACACACTTATCTTGTGTATAAATACATAATAGAAATTAGTTTCCATTTTGCATACAAAAAATTTTCGTTGTGTTATTTTTTTTGTATGATAACTAATTCAGTTATTATTAAAAGCTATCTTTTTAAAAAGGTAACTTCTATTAAGAATTAACTACACCAAAAAAAAAAAAAGTTTCCATGTATATACAATTCGTTGACATAGAGGGTGTCAATCTACAATGTACAACAGAAATAAATTTTTCATTGTGTTAAATGTTTACAAAGAGAAATTAATAAAGTTGTTGAGTCATAAGATGAGTTCAGGATCCTCAATTATTTTAACTAGATGTAAATAAATATTAAGTTTATTATATGTTGATAGAAGAAAGTATTGTATCTGCATCTGATATAACATATAGTAACAAACATAAGCTAGAATTTGGAAGCATTTAAGAATCAGTTAATGCTATGTGTTTATAATCCCTACTTGTATGGAGTGTCCGAATGTCTTTTCTAGGATCTGTCGAAGTGAAGAAAGAAAGAAAGAGAATAATCAAGTTTAAATTCTCTCTTCACTTAAAAAGGCGCGTTATTATTGTGTAGACATGCTCTGATCAAAAGATAATTTGACTACTCAAGCCAACTGTAAGAATGTTGCTCAAGGAAGATAAAACAAAACTCTTTATCATATTGGAGTTGACTCACATTTAATGCTCACGTTCATACGCAAGAGAAGACAAGACGTAGTTGAAGGCCATTTAGGGACAACGTTTACTTGCTGAAAAAGCCTATATATACAAGAAGATTTGAAGAGCTCATGTGATGCTTTTGAATTGCATATTATTTACCTCCTTCAAGCTCTCTTCTGTTGTAAATTTCTCTAAGTTATATAGTTTTCAAAACATCTTGAAAATCTTGAGAGAAAAAGACATTAATGTGCTTTAGTTTCATATTCGTCTATAAGTTGTAAGATAGTCTGTGTGCACCCCTAAACTTCAACAAATCTAATGATTTGTTACTAGAACCAGATGTGACTTTATAAAAAAATACTTGAGTTGTTAAAGTTTTGGGGACAAGCTTTTTAAGAGTCAAATGTGACCTTGAACAATACTTGTAATTTTGTTGAAAGATAGTAAAATTTGGTGGATTATCAAGATTTGAACGTAATTTCATTTCAGTAGTAGAAACGAACAAATATAAAACTCTGAGTGCGTATGATCTTATCTTGCTTTCCTTTCTAACTGACTGAGGGTTGCTGCTGTGTCTGTTTTCAAATGTGGTTTTTAAATCGGTTAAGTATTATTTGTTTTCTTTTCGTTTGCAAAAATCTTGTTTTGTTTCTTTGAACTTACATATGATAGCTTCCGTTTTTTCAAAATTATAGTTTACTAAACTTTACATATATTAAATTTTATGGGAAAAATAATTTTATATATTAATCACCAAAATTGTGTATTCTTGTTTGTGGAAAAAATAAATATAAAAAAGAAATTTATTATCACCTTGTGGGTTTGAAAACTTGATACGTTCCGATAGTAAACGGGTGATGCTTATTTACTACACACACAGACAAAAAAATAAAAGCCAACAACGGACAAAAAAAACATAGTTTACTACTTAAAGTTAACAATTACTACTTGAGAGTTGAGAGTAAATGAATAAGGGTTCTTTAAAGAGAATGTTCTCTCTTTATTTAATTCAAAGTGTATTTAAGTTATTAAATAAATTTATGAACAAATATATCATTAAATGTACTTTAGGGAGAGTTAGTTTAATTAAAAAATTTCTTTTTTTTAAAATAAAATTTCTTTTATTTATTTAACTGTTTTTTATATACCGTCCCTTTTAAGATGTGAAAATTCTTTTCCGGATCCATGTTAATAAAAAAGTTAAGTTAAACAGTTTTTCCCACAACATTTTTATAGAATAAAAAGATAAATGCTAACTAATGTATCCTTGAGATATTGGTTAAAGAACTAAATGAGTAAACAAAGAGTAAAGAGGTAAGCAGTACCAAAAAATGAGTAAAGAGAACATAAAGGGTGTTGTGGAATTTGCTTTCCGTCACCGCGAGATCGGCTCGGCACCACAACCTGTTGGCTACACTCCGGTCAACACCTTGCGTACTCGGCTCAACTCGGCCCTGCTTCCGCGTTCCCGGCTGAACTCGGATCTTCTCGGCTGGGAACCTCCTTCACCAACCGTAACACTGGGGAATCGCGTGATTCAACCCACCACAGCCAACACGAACAAAACACAAACAAGTGCAGCGGAAATACGATCAAACAGTAAATGAGAGAAGAGAAAGG
>PYAF01003279.1:99068-117656 GCA_007407185.1 Glycine tomentella | reverse complement strand
CTCACTGTGTTTCGCTCAGCCTCTCTCTGCAGCGCAGCTTTGCGTCTGCCTCTTCTGCAACTTGAATCGTCACTATCTCACCTCATAAATGGGGTATTTATAGGGAGACACCCAATTAGGGATTTTACCCTAAAAGGAAATGGGCCAGGTCAATACCTAGGGATTTGGGCCCAATAGCATTGAGAGGAATATTCAACAAAGGGAAATTCTTAGATGACATGAGTGTAGGGAAAACCAAAATACGTTTTTGTTGTTCTGTTTTTATGCCAAAGGCTACCTCTTAGAAAACCAAGCATTTATTGTGTGAGGCTTTTAATCTCAGACTTTCAATTATTATTATAGCATGCTGATTTCTTAATACTTTCTAGACAAGTGATCATTACAGTTAAAATTTCAAAGAGTCTCACTCTCAGTATGTTTCTGATCACTTAGTTATATATGCATTGCATGCATGCGTTCATGTAAGAAGAAAACTGAGGTTTTTCTGCTAAGGAAACTGAGCTAACAAAGAATGATGGAATGTGAGACTTCAACTAATGAGGAAAACTCTAATGATTGTGGTTTCATGGATTCGATTATTTCTTTGTCCATTGAAGACATTCTAAATGAAGATTTATACAAAAACAAGGTTACTATTGGCACTATTACTGATTTTTATCTTTTGTTAAACATCATTGAACACTTTTTTTTTTTTTTTTTCTTTCAAAATGTATATATCTTAAGTATTTTAATGTTTAGTTTGATACACACACATGCACAAGACAACACGCCTCACTAAAGGGTCTGTCATGTGTTCTTCTTTTCATATGACTTTTTTTCACTTAATCCAAAATAAGTGCTTTTGCATAGCCATGCCTGTTTCACCCGTTTGGAAACACAAAAAAAAAAAAAAAAAAAAAAAAAAAAAAACTAACTTCTTTTCTTTCTTATTTCACTTTTTACATATTATAAGCGTAAGATCATGACCTACAATTGGCTAAATATCCATTTTGGTTCCTGTTTGGGAGCTGATAAAAAATAAAAAATTTAAATTTAGGACCAGTTTATTTAAACTTATTTATTAAAGAAAACGCTTATTTTTAATAAAATAAACATTTTTTAATTTTTTAGTGTGTTTGTCTAAACTATTTTTGCTTAAAAAAATAATTTTTTTACTAATTTTGCAAATTTTATATGCTTCTTAAAAAAAATTCTTATTTTAAAGTTATATTTTTAAGTTTAAACAAACTCATCTTTAAATTTCAATGTGTAAAAAGTGCAACATATTAATATTTTTTTAATATATTTTGGGATTAAATTTGAATTTTTTAATTTTTCATGGATTAATTCGACATCATCTCACACTTTTAAGGACAAAAATAATTATTTATTTCCATACAATTTAATTTCTCCTCCTCGATAAATTATACTTTATGCACATTTTTTTTAATTACCTTCGATTTTCAGGTAGAGAAGATTGCACTATCATTCCAGTACACTGGTCAATACCTTGGATCTTTTTTCAACCTTTTATTGGAAGAAACTCGAGCACAGTTACAAGCATCTTATGCAGAAGTGATTGGTCTACAGAAGAACTATGAGGTAGAAAAAGTGTATAAGTTGGAAATTAATAGCTGGAAAAGTAGGTTTGGTCATCATGCAGAAGTGCAGAACCGTAAAACACTTTGCCTGATGATGTTTTACTTTTGGCTGATTATAAACCACAAACTGTAGAAGAATTGCAAAGGGTTGGAAGGAGGTCGAATTTTGTATCAGTTCTAAGCACAAAAAAGAATGAGTTTCAGGGTCGCATAATGTCTGTTTATATAGAAGTTAAGTCATCAGAGGATATTGACAGGACAGAATTAAGGCATAAAACACTATTTCTTGTTTTCTTGAAAAATGTAAGCCTTAATAGAAGAATTCGGGATGCATTTCATGGGCCCTGTAATTTGAAGTTAGTAGAGAAGATCTTATGCACCACAGATGAGGTAAGAAATTTAATTTAGGCCTTTATTTAATTTTTAAGAATAGTATATTTTTTGCCCCTAATGAAGGACTAAGAGTACAATTTTTATAATTTCTAAGGACAAAAATGAATAAAATTTAAGTAGGAACTAATTTTAAAAAAATAATACCATATTCTTAAGGATTAAAAAATGTTTAAACCTTAATTTGATGTTGTGGTATTATACTTTTAAGTCAGCATCTTAAAATTTATATGCTAATTTGGGACAAATTTAAATAAATAATTAGAAAAAGGGGCCTTTTTTTTTTTAAAATTTGAAATTTAGGACTGTTGAACACGCCTAAATTAGGCATGTTTGGTGCATTGGTTTTATTTAAGCAGGCTCCAGATGCATTGGTTGACAGGTTATGTTGTAAGTCTATTTCTTCAGATAGTCTGTATTTTATTTAGGCGTCCTTTAAAGTTTTTGTTTTTGTTGGCGGCAAGATATGAGTTCAGGTAATGAGAGTGCTAGTGTTATGTTACTTTTTAATGGAAGGAAAGTTAGAGGACGACGGGGTGTTGTTTTTGAAGGGGACAACAGGTCGACACATATCAATCGAAGATCAACAATGAGTGAATTGCATGAGAAGATACGCCAAAAATTAGGTCTAAAAGACAACCAACGTATCACTTTGATGACAACAAGATTATGGCAACACGATCATTACACAGGGACTCAACTGCTGGATGGTGAAGACATAGAAATTGTAATGGACCAATTTTTCAACCAGTCAACGAATGATTTGTTAGAATTGTACGTGGATTTTACAGCAGTGGAGGATGTTATTTTACCCATAAGGTCAGTCGCTTTTAATTCTGCACATAATATAGCATTATATGCTGCTCCAGGTGTAAACGTGTCTGGTAAAGCTGAACATGACCCAACTTAGGTTATGGATGACGATGATGAAAATATCGCAATGGAAGATCGTCTTCTTGAGGAGGATGCTAGTGTGTCAGATAATGATGAGGATGCTGGTGTGCATGCGACTGAATTCCAAGAAGAAACTGATGTGGGGTTGTCTCAAATCCGTCATCATGCCGATGTTGGATCTACTCAACCAGAACAAGCTGTTGAAGGTATGTTAGATTGCTGAAATCAGTGTAAATGTAGTCATATACGTATAGTTGTATATTATAGTATTTTATTTGCCTGATATGTTTAGGTGCTGAGGTCATTCCTTTTTGGGATGGAATTCCACATTACACATATATTGATTGGAATCATCCAAACGAAGAAGAATCTTTTACCAGTTCTGCTTCAGCTTCGAGTTCAGGTTCAGTGCAAGGTCTATGGCAATTAGGGGATGATTTGTTTGTTAAACAGGAATTTGTATCCAAAATGGTCGCACAAATTGCAATTAAACAAAATCTCATGAAGGAGCATCAAGAAGCAACTGTGGTTGAGAGCAAGCCAAACAAGTTTAGCATGAAGTGTATTCAAAACAACGATGGTTGCCCTTGGAGGGTTAGGGTAATCAAACCAACATACGATGAGAAGTGGCTTGTTTCAAGATGGGGTGGAAAACACAATTGCCTGAATGATCATATTACATAGGGTCACAAACAGCTTAATGTTGATGTTATTGCTTCACTTGTAGTAGGTATGTTTCTATTAAATTTGCTCAATATGAAGAATATTATTTTTAAAGGTATGTTGTTAATGTCTATGTTACCATTTCATTGTTAGGAATGGTTAAGGAGGAACCGTTTGTGTCAATTGCATTGGTTCAGGAGAGGATCACCAATACGTATGGATTTAAAGTTTCATATGGAAAGACCTGGTATGCGAAGCAGAAAGCAATGACAATGATTTATGGGGATTGGGAATAATCTTATGCATTTTTGCCGAGGTGGTGCAACTACATGCTTCGTTTTCACCAGGTTCTTTTTATGATATTCAAACAAATGCTTATTTTGTGGCAAATTGACTGGTACGGGCAAAGCGTGTGTTTCATTGCATGTTTTGGACTTTTAGGCAGTGTTGTGACACTTTTAAATTTTGAAAACCCATCATTCAAATTGATGGGACTCATTTATATGGCAAGTATAAAGGAAAATTGTTGATTGCCACGAGTCAAGATGGAAATAATGAGTGCCTACCACTGGCATTTGCCATTATTGAGGGGGAGACGTTGGAAGCCTAGGAATACTTCCTTGCTAACATTCGCTTCCACGTTACCCAAATGCAAAATATATGTCTCATTTCAGATCAGCACCGAAACATAATATCTGCTGTGGAGAATCATGCCAGTTGGCAACCACCTTTTGCGCATCACGTGTTTTGCCTTCGTCATATTGCCAGTAATTTTAATCAAAGGTTCAAGAGTGCAAGATTGAAGAAGACCCTCATGACTTTAGTTATGTTAACAACTATTTTGAATACATTAAGCTGAGACAAATCTATAAACGGAATAGTGATAATGTTGTTATTATTCTGCAGGTTATACTCCCAGTATGGTTGATTTTGACACCGTGTTTGCACGGTTTCGTGATACCAGTCCTGAGGTTGTAAAATAGATTGATGGCATCCCTAAGGAAAAGTGGACACGTGCATATGATGTAGAGGGGAGAAGATATGGCCATATGACAACAAACTTGTCACAATCAGTGAATAGGGTGTTCAAGGGAGCAAGGAACATGCCTATCACCGCTCTTGTGAAGCACAGTACACCCGACTGGTTCATTATTTTGTATGCAGAGGTCAGGCGGCTGTTTCACAGCTTGACCATTCACAACGACATTGCAAAAATGTGGTTGATGCTATGAGACATAATCAGACTCTTGCTACAGGCCACCATGTAGGCACATATAATGTTGATCAAACATTATTTCAGGTGGAGGAGGACTGGAATAGGTCATATTCAGTCAACCTTGCAGAGCATTCTTGTCAGTGTGGCAAGTTTAAGGCCTTCAAATACCTATGTAGTCACGCCGCAGTTGCTACTTTACATGTTCGCCAAAATCCTTATCAGATTGTAGATGATGTCTTCCTCGTAAGCAACTTGGTTCAGGCTTATTCATTTCCGTGGCAACCAATTGGTAATGAACGTGCTATTCCATCGAGTAAAGGTCCAGTTTTCATACCTGACAGGGACATGTTGCGTGCAAAGGGTCGTCCAAGGTCCACCAGAATACGTAACGAGATGGACGAAGTGGAAACAATTCCAAGACGCGTCAAATGCGGAATTTGCAATCAGGTTGGACATAATCAGAGAAATTGTCCTACTCGTGGTGGTACTTCACGAATTTGTAATTATGTTTTTTTAATTAATGTGATGTTAATGCATTTGATTTATAAAAATGTTGTCTAACCCTTGTATTATGTTAGGAGAGGTGATATTACTCATCATGTTTTGCATGTGATTAGACATGCGACGATCACGTTTTCGAAATGGATAACCCTAAACCGTAAACCATCAACCCTAAACCAATCACACTAAACACCAAATGAATACAATTTTGTTAGTCGGGTCCACGCACCTGAAGACGCTTATAATTTTCCTATCTTTCTGAAGAATAATGAACATGACAATCTAAGCAAAACAAGTTATCCGAAATTATCCATATAAAGATAGTGTTAAAAAATAATTGTACTGTAAAGATTCTATATTTTGGGGTTGGCTTATTTACTTGAACTAATCGATCCTATTATGCCTATGAATAAAAGTAAAAGAACTATCTAGATGAGTATAGCCCTTCTCTGGTGCTTGGTCCATGAATTTGAACGTGTTAAAGCAGTGCGATTTAGGTTTCTTTGTCTTTGGAATGATTAGCAAAATCTTAAAAGAGTTGGGTGGCAAGTAATTTTGTGGGTCCTAGGGAGCCTGTTCAGCACACTTCAATTTCAAATTTGTTTATAGTAGTTTTCTTTATGAAAATTGAATCATGGAACATTGAGTCTCGCGGCACAAAGATGAAAATCCAAAAAGTACAATTTGATTAAAGCAATGGGGGACAATCATGCTCTTATCATTATATACCATAAACCCTATTTGCCAAAAATATTGTCATGATTACTTTATAGTGGAATGGTCAAGGCGTTATTAAACACGCCTAACATATAGAGCGTGACTGAACACGCTGAAATAGGGTGTGACTGAACACGCATAACAAATAGGGCTTGACTGGACACGCCTAACAAAAAGGGCGTGAGTAAACACGCTGAAATAGGGCGTGACTGAACACGCCTAACAAATAGGGCGTGACTGGACACGCCTAAATTTGGGCGTCATTCACCCCTATATAAGGCATACAATCCCACTCCCACAAAACATGCCTCCACAATCAAAATTCAATCTGAATACTATGACATTCTTAAGAGAAACAAGCAGTCAGACCATTGGAAACTCCAAATTAACATTCATTTTTCCAAATGGATCAATGAAACACAACGAAAAAGGCGTTTCTTTTCAATGCCCTACTCCAATACCAATGCGAGTTCCTAATGAGTGTTCTTTCCAGACACTCAAGAGTAGGATGCACGACACCCTTCTGCTAGCCAATGACCACTTTCTTGATGAAATCTGCTACCGACAACCACCCCTACATGCAGGTTAGCAATATTTTTTTCATTCTCTGCAACTCACAAATGATGATGATGTTTGCACAATGTTAAAGTGCAATGACCAAATGTCAAGTGCTGGTCCTATAGAAATATTATGCACCATCAACAGAACACTTGATGGTATACTCAACCTAGTTCGATCCACCATCGTCCCTACACATTATGTAATGCTATATTACAACGACAAGTGGAACATATCACGACAAGACGGTTTTGTGGGTTATTCCTTCACTGGAACAAATCCAATAAGGTTTGAAATTCCTTCAGGATGTAACATTGAAACACTTAAAGGATGTCATAAAGCAAGTTGTGCCTGTTGGGGTTCCCCCTTATGGAATTCACAAGTCACAGCTGGTAAGAAAATTATTTTTTCTACAACCAGCCCATGCAAAATATTCAGACTACACAATCATATATCACATAATAGAGTTGACAAGCGATGAAGACGTGTTTTAAGTTGTTAGCAGAATCCAACTACTGGAAACGTTTTTGTCCAACAGAGATTTTAACTATTTTTAACAAACCAATTATCCAAATGGAATGACACATGGTCATAATCCTCATTGTCTAAGGGTAATTCATGCATTCGTACATTCATTTAATATGAATTAATCATGTGGTAACAATCGAACATGTAGTAACTCATAAAGGCTATAAGAAATTCACTGCTAAAATCGATTACTTTGGTAAAATAATCGATTAAGGCATGTGTTGGTTTCTGGAAAATGCCTTATGAACATTTTAATCGATTACCACTTGATTGTAATCGATTAAATAAGCTCTAAACAGAATAATCGATTAAATCATCGTGTAATCGATTAAGCCAGATGAACTAAGTTTTTTCAATGCATACAAGTAATCGATTAAGTACCCATTTAATAGATTAACACATATCATGCCTAAAACTTGACAATGCATATTTAATCGATTGCAGATTAAATATGCATTGTCAAGTTTTAGGCATGATATGTGTTAATCTATTAAATGGGTACTTAATTGATTACTTGTATGCATTGAAAAAACTTAGTTCATCTGGCTTAATCAATTACACGATGATTTAATCGATTATTCTGTTCGTGACAGATTTCCAGATTTCTGATGAACACTTTAATCGATTAAATGGATAAAATAGTCGATTACAAAGTTAAAATAATCGATTACATTAAGGAAATAATCGATTACAGTTAGTTAAAATAGTTTTTTATAAATAAAAAAGCTGAGTCTGTTTGAAAAAGAGATATTACTAACTCGTGCAAATTTAGTGAGAAACATTTTCTACAATTCTCAAGAGTACCCAAGTCAGAATTAAGTGAGATAATCATAGTTGTTGAATGTCAATGAGATCTACATGAGTTCTTAGTATTGTAACTCAAAGATCAAAGTTCTGTTCAAGCTTGTTCTTAAAGAAAGAATTCAAGAAAGACTGGTAGTCATCTTCTACATATAATCTCAGGTTGATTGAATCATTCATATCATTGTTAGTGTTGAGGATTATAAGGTGATATCTTCCTTGTACCTTAAGCTTGATTTTTAGTTAATTTCTGCTGTATAATTGTGTGGTACTTCCATATAACATTTGTATTCTTTAAGGCTTTTTCTAGAAAGGGTTTCTAGAGGGAAGAACAGAGAGGGGATCTCTGGTTCTTGGTCTTTTGAAAAGTCTATAGGAAGGGTAAGAAAGATCATTTGTAAGCTTATAAAGAACAGATATTTGTTATAGTGGAACTCTAACCAAGATTTGGTTGGAAGAAAATTAGATGTAGCCTCTGAGGTTGAGAGGTGAACCAGTATAAATCTTTTGGGCTTTATATTTCAGTTTGTATTTTATTTAACTCTTGAAGTATAGTAATTGCTTATCATACAAACTTGGTCACATCACAAGAGTAATTTGATTGGTGAAGTAAATTGTTTTCCTAGTTGATTTTATATTGATACGATACTTTTAAAGTCTTCCATTGTTACATATTTTTGAATGGAAATTTTAAAACTCTGAGGTAAAACCAATTCACCCCCCTCTTGGTTATTTGCATAAGTGTTCACTGTATTTTCAATCGGTATCAGAGCCGATTCTTGTAATTTGCTCAAGATCTTTTTAAAATAGTTGACAATGAATGCTAATCAAATAACATTCAAAGGGGGAGCCTCATTGAATACCACCTTTGTTTGAAGGAAAATATTTTAATTTCTGGAAAGATAAAATGCAAATCTTCATCCAATCTAATGACCCGGGTTCTTGGAATTGTATTGAGAAAGGTCCTTTTATTCCTACCAAAGTTGTTGATGGCAAATCAATACCAAAAGAGTGGGATGAAATGTCTTAAATTGAAAAGAAAGCAACTCAATATGATTTCAAAGCAAAGAATATGATAACTTTTGCATTATCCTCTGATGAATTTTTCAGGACTGTTAGGTGTAAAAATGCCAAAGAAATGTGGGAACTACTTGAAGTAACACATGAAGGTACTGATAATGTGAGAAGATCAAGGAAGCATACTCTCATTCATGAATACGAAATGTTCAAAATGAGAGATGATGAGAATATCTCACAGCTTTAAACTAGGTTCACCCATATAGTGAATCACTTGCTTGGGCTAGTGAAGATCTTTGATGTAGAAGAGCTGAACATCAAGATTCTCAAATGCCTAACAAGGGATTGGCAGCCTAAAGTCACAGCCACCAAAGAATCAAAGGATTTATCAAAGATGTCCATGGCAGCCATGTTTGGTAAGCTCCTTGAGTATGATCTTGAATTGTCTCAATTAACTCATAATGAAGATGCAGATAAAAGGCATAAAAGTATAGCATTAAAAGCTGCACCTTCAAAGATTGAAAGAGAAGAAGATTCAAGTGAAGATGATGATGATGATGATGATGAGAATCTGAATCTCATAGTAAGGAAATTTACCAAGTTTATGAGGAAAAGTAAAAACAGAAGGTATCCACAACAAAGAAAAGAAATGACAACACCAACAAGAACAATAACTCCTCCTCCATCAGTTGCTTTGAATATGGAAAGCAAGGTCACATAAAGTCCGAAGGCCCCTCACTAGCAAAGAAGCCACAAACTGAGATGAGATCAAAAAGGGATGGAAAGCCTAGAAAAGCCTACATTGCTTGGGAGGACAATGAATCCACAAGTTCTGTATCCTCTTCAGAAAAAGAAGTTGAAGCTCACCTATGCCTTACATCTACCATATGTGAAGATGAAGAAACATTAAGTACAAAATCCGAGGTAAATTCTGAATTTGATAATGTAGTTGATGCTTTTCATGAGATGCATTGTGAAGCTCAAAATCCAGCTAAAGCAAACAACAAGCTTAAAGGTGACTTAAGATGGCATGTATCTAAGCTTGCTGAATTGCAAGAAGAACTTTGTAAATTGAAAAAGGAACATGACAAACTTCTTTCAAGTTACAAGGAAAATGGATGTACATGCTCCTTAGCCATTTCTAAGGTTGATAAATGTAATGAATTGCAAAAAGAATTTAATGAGTACAAGTTGAGTAAAGATAAGGAAAATATGCTTTTGCAAACTGAAAATAGTTATTTGGTTGATTTGCTTAGGAAATATTATAAAGGCAAATGTAACTTAGATGAATTGCTAAGTGTCCAAAAATTTGCTGGTGATACTTATGGTTGGGGATATAAACATGGAGCCAAAACTCAAGGTAAGCTTGTGTTTGTACCTCCAAAACATTGGTACCATAGGCAGCATAATCAACCAAATGCTTATCATAGATTTTCTCATGCTAATTCATTTAAATCTCCTACTTGCAATTATTGTATGTTAAAAGGTCATACATCATATAAATGCTTTACTAGAAGGTTTTATGTTCCAAATGCAGAATGCATATAGATTGAGAAAAGAAAGAAAGCAACTAACCCCTTTGGACCCAACTCAAATTGGGGACTTTTCTTCTCTACTTAATTTGATTTGTGCAGATGTGTCTTAGAGCAAAATCATCAATATGGTACCTAGATAGTGAATGCTCTAGACACATGACAGGAGACATATCCATGCTCACGGATATGGTACTTAAAGAAGGAGGATATGTTACCTATAGGGACAACAATAAAGGCAGAATTATTGGGCAAGGCAACATAGGAGACAGTTTGACCACCAAAATCAAGGATGTCCTTTATGTGGAAGGGCTAAAGCATAATCTACTAAGTATTAGTCAATTGTGTGACAAGGGCTTCGAAGTAACCTTCAACAATGAGACTTGCTTGATACATGAAGGCAAAACTAGCAAAGTTGCGCATATTGGCAAAAGGAAGGGTAACATCTTTGTTCTATCCATTGACTATACATTCATACATAAAACTGATTGTTTGATGAGTAAAGTAAATGAGACATGGTTATGGCATAGAAGAACATCTCATATCAACATGCATCATCTCAATAAGTTAGTAAGAAATGACTTAGTAATTGGTCTACCTAAGCTTAAGTTTGAGAAGGATAAAATTTGTGAAGCATGTCAAAGAGGAAAGCAAACTAAAAATTCTTTCCAAAGTAAGAACATGGTTTCTACTTATAGACCTCTTGAATTGCTTCACATGGACTTATTTGGTCCTTCAAGAACTATGAGCATATGAGAAAATTATTATGGCTTTGTTATTGTATATGACTATTCTAGATACACTTGGACATTGTTCATAAGATCTAAAAGCCAATCATACACAGCTTTTAAGAAATTAGCCAAATAAATTCAAAATGAAAAGGGATGTAATATTGTTTCAATTAGAAGTGACCATGGTGGTGAATTCCAAAATGAACATTTTGAAAAGTTCTGTGAAGATTTTGGAATTAATCACAATTTTTGAGCTCCAAGAACACCTTAACAAAATGGTGTTGTGGAAAGGAAAAACAGATCACTTGAAGAAGGAGCAAGGACTCTCCTAAATGAAACAAAATTACATAGGCATTTTTGGGCTGATGCAGTGAGCACTATTTGCTACACCTTGAATAGAATTCTCATAAGGCCTTGTTTGAAGAAAACCCCTTATGAAATCTATAAAGGAAGGAAACCAAACATTTCTCACTTTAAAGTATTTAGCTGTAAATGTTTTGTTTTAAACAATGGTAAAGATAATCTTGGCAAGTTTGATTCAAAAGCTGATGAAGCCATCTTTCTTGGATATTCCTTGCAAAGTAAGGCCTATAGAATCTTTAACAAGAGAACATTGTGTGTTGAAGAATCTGTA
Source organism: Glycine tomentella (assembly GCA_007407185.1). Taxonomy (NCBI): domain Eukaryota; kingdom Viridiplantae; phylum Streptophyta; class Magnoliopsida; order Fabales; family Fabaceae; genus Glycine; species Glycine tomentella. The sequence continues at coordinate 105,894 of PYAF01003279.1, read as the reverse complement.
CATATTGTATTTGATGAATCTGACCCTTCTCTAGAAGAAGTTTTAAGTGATAATGATGCAGAAACTAAAGAGGAAAAACAACAGCTTATTGAAGTGAGCAAACAAGAAGAAGATGAATCACAACTAGACTCCAATCAAGAAGCAACCACACCTAAACACAAAGATTGGAGGACCACAAGTGTTTCATCATTAGACAACAAAATTGGTGAAGTATCTAAGGGAGTATCTACTAGATCTTCTCTAAGAAATCCGTGTTGTACTATGGATTTTGTATCTCAAATTGAACCAAATAATATTGAACAAGCCTTACTAGATGAACATTGGTTGATTGCTATGCATGATGAGTTAAATCAATTTAAAAGGAATAATGTTTGGGAACTTGTCCTTAGACCTCACACACCTATTGGCACTAATTAAGTGGGTTTTTAGAAACAAGCTGGATGAAAGTGGCATCATAATTAGAAACAAAGCTAGATTGGTTGCAAAAGGTTACAACCAAGAGGAAGGCATTGATTATGATGAAACTTATGCTCCAGTTACTAGATTAGAGGCCATAAGGTTACTTCTTGCATATGCATGTATGTTGAATTTCAGATTGTTTCAAATGGATGTGAAAAGTGCATTCCTTAATGGTTATATTGATGGAGAGGTATATGTTGATCAGCCACCTGGTTTTATAGATCATCAATATCCTAATCATGTTTATAGATTAAGGAAAACTTTATATGGTTTGAAACAAGCTCCAAGATCTTGGTATGAGAGATTAAGCAAGTTCTTTCTTGATCAATCATTCACAAGAGGAGAAGTGGATAAAACCTTGTTCATCAAAAGGAGACAAAGATATACTCTTAGTACAAATTTATGCTGATGATATTATTTTTGGTTCCACTAATCACTCTTTGTGTAAAGAATTTTCAGCTAGCATGCAGAAAGAGTTTGAAATGTCAATGATGGGAGAGCTCACATTCTTCCTAGGACTACATGTTAAGCAAATGAAGAATGGAACTTTCCTTTGCCAATCAAAATATTGCATGGAAATGTTGAAGAAGTTTGACATGGAGAATTGCAAAGCTGCAACAACACTAATGAAAACTTCTACCTATCTAGATTCAGATGAAAAAAGGAAAAGAGTTGATGAGTGAAGATATAGAGGAATGATAGGATCATTGCTTTATCTTACAGCAAGTAGACCTGATATTATGTTGAGTTTTCTTGTGTGCTAGATATCAAGCCAATCCTAAAGAGTCTCATCTAACTGCAGTAAAAAGAATCTTAAAATATCTAAAGTCTACACCAAAAGTGGGGCTTTGGTATCTAAAAGGTACAACTATCAGCTTAATAGGATTCTCTGACTCTGATTTTGCAGGATGCAAATTGGATAGAAAGAGCACAAGTGATACTTGTCATCTATTGGGAAGATCTTTTGTAAAAAGCAATCATGTGTAGCCTTGTCAACAACTAAAGCTGAGTACATATCAGCTAGAAGTTACTGCACTCAAAGCTTATGGTTGAAGCAACAACTCCAAGATTTTGGTGTGGAACTTCAACTGATTCCACTCTTATGTGATAATACAAGTGCTATAAATATCTCCAAGAATCCAATCATGCATTCCAGAACAAAACACATAGAAATCAGACATCATTTCATCAGAGACCATGTGTAAAAAGGTAATATTAAAATTGAATTTGTTGAAAGTAACAAACAATTGGCTGATATATTTACCAAACCCTTAGATATAGATAGGTTTTTTACTCTAAGAAACATGCTTGGTATATTAGATGAATCTAGTATATGTTGATTGACATTCTTGTGCTATTTACTCTGTATATCAATGGCTCAATTATTGCATGAAAGACATTAACTCTATTGGTAGCTGAATACATGCTAGTTGCTGTAAAATTTGACTTTTTGGCTTATATAATCGATTACCACAAAAGCTTAATCGATTATTTGTTTCAATAAATGAATCAAAGATGTTTGTAATTGATTAAACTGTCAAAATAATTGATTATTCTATTACTCAAGTTTCAGAAAAAATCAAGTTCTCTATGGAATAATCGATTACATCAACGAATTAATCTATTACATGTGTCTCAAATTGTTTTTACATTTTAAACTTGTCTGGAATAATCGATTACTTCATCGAATTAATCGATTATTTGTATCATGTATGTCTGAGAAATCTGCTTCACTCTGCTTTAATCGATTCTATCAAATTCTAATCAATTACACTTCTTCTTCTATAAACCATCTGAGCTACATTAATCGATTAGCCCTGTATTTTAATCGGTTTTGAGTGGTTACTGCAAAAATATGACAGTTTTTGAAACTGCCTAACTGCTATAAATCATGATTTGATAGAATCTAAGCCTTAATGGTAGTGCTTTAAGGCTCACAACAGCTATATTTTTCGAATTCACAACTGCTCATTAATCAAATTGTCTATAAATAGAGATTTTTGAGACTTGAACATTCACATCTTCAAGCCTTTCTCTCTTCTATTCTCTGTCTCTATACTCTTACACTGAACCTTCCTGCTTATCTCTCAAATTTGTGCTCATCATGTCTTCTTCCAAAAGAGCCAAAACCTCAAAAAGAAAAGCTCAAGCTCAAACCTCTAACCCTGCTGTTAGTAGACTTGTCCATTGGTTCACCAAAGATGCTGACAAAATGAACTATCTACAGTTCAATGCTACTATGCTTCTTTGCCCCCCAAAGTTCCTAAACCTTGATTGGTTTACTGAACAAGGTTTTCAATTCCCCCATATGTTAAGACAACAAGGTCTAACTAAATTTGTTGAGATGCAAGGGACTTTTAACCCTGACTTGGTAAAAGTCTTCTATACTTGTTCCAAAATATCCATGCATGGAACAATTCTTACTCAAGTTAATGAAGTAGCTATGGAGATTACTCCAGAAATCTGGAATGAAGTAGCTGGGATCTCCTTTGATGGAGAAAAGAGGTTTGATGAAGAAGCTGAGGGCTACAACAAAATGGAGACTTATAGAGGTATGCTTATTGACCCTCACATGAATCTGAGGCTAAGACTAAGTACTGGGCCTATGACACATGAGGATAGGCTTCTACACTACATCATCACTTATATCCTCACTCCAAGATCCACCAACCATGCACAAGCCACTGATGATGATCTCCAGATTGTGTATGGGTTAAAGAATGAGATCAAGCTAAATTGGATCCTTATTGTCCAAGAGGTCATGTAGAAAGCCAAAAGATTGGTAAACTACCCTTTTCCTTATGCTATTTTAGTCTCCAGATTTATTGATTATTTTGAAGTGGATGTATCCAATGAAGTCATGGATCACACCAACTCAAGCAATAACCAAATTAAAGAAAGGTATCTCACCAAGCTTGGAATGGTGAAGACACCATATGGTTGGCAAATGGCAGGTCAACCTGTTCCTTTGGCTGAAGAGGAAGGTGAAGAGGGTAATGATGAAGGTAATATAGTTGGAGATGTTGGAGAAGAACAAGAAGAAGCTGCACCATCTCAGCCTCAATACTTTGAATTTGAATCCTTGATGATACAGAAGATGGATGCTTTATTCTCTCTACATCATGAACAAAGAGATGAAGTAAATTCTTGATTAGATGATCTTAAGACTAGAATGAAGAACATAGAATCTAAGATTTTTAGGGAAGAATCTAGGGACTTAGATTAAACTTTGTGTTCTAGTCTTAGTTTATATGTTTGTTATGTTTTGAATTTTTGTTCTTCAGTTTAATTTCAGTTTTTTTATGATTAATGTAATTTGTTCAATTGTTTATCATCAATGAAGTCCTTTCTATTCCCTTGTATGCTTTAATTTCATTTTTTTGAATTTGATTTGCCAAATAGGGGGAGTAGTATAATGAAAATGATGATAATTGAAATTTGCTATGATGATTAAACATATTATTTAACTCAGGGGGAGTTTGTTTAAATGAATGTTTGAATGAATGCTTGAATGTTTCTTTATGATCAATCAAGATATAAATGATGCTTGATATTTGCAAAAAGCTAAGAAATTTTCAGATTGTACATCTCTCCATGGAAGACAAAGAGTGTGTTTCATTAATAAAGTATTTGGCATGCTCAAAATCAAAAAGGGGGAGATTGTTAGAATCATGAAGCTGAAGCAAAGTATTCAAAGATAAAGAGGCAAATGAGTTTTGATATTTTACATGCATAATCTTATTAGATGGCATATGTAATTTGTTCTAGAAAGACAAAAACTTTGGCCACACTACTTTTTTCTCTATTGAAAATGAAATATAGAGTACTTGTATATGCCCTCACAAATGTTGCAATCAAAGAAGTGGCTTCGGGCGTAGTAGCCTTAGTGAAAGAGTCACATAGTAAAGAATCTGGTAATTTATTCTGTTTAGTGGGAGATTTGAAAATAATAGGAATACTTCTAAACAACCAAGAGGGGGGTGAATTGGTTGAACCTTGGTAATTTAAAATTTTCAAATCAGAGTTTTCCACTGGATCTTTATCACTTTAAAATTGTTTTCAAATCCACCAATCTTATATTCAATCAAATTCTTCAGTCAAGAAAACCAATAGACAATTGAAATCTTTTCTGTGCAAGTAGTTTGAATTAAAGACCAAAGCAATAAGAGATGATGAGAATAGAATAAAGTTCAACCACAATTTTATACTGGTTCACTTCAAACACTATGAAGCTACATCCAGTTCTTCCACTCAACACTAGAATGGAGTTCTACTATTACAAATAATATTCTTACAAGATATTACAAGCCTCTCTTTATCAATCCTAGATAAAGTTCAGAGATCTAAAACACTATTAGACTCTTAGAGACCAACCCCACTGAGAACACTACTCAGCAACCTCTAGAGAAACCCTATCTCTAGTTATCATGCAAGAAACCCATTTACAATAAGCCAATCTTTACAGAAATTGAATAACTGTGATACAACTGCAAAGTTTAAGGAAAGAAGTCACTTGATGGTCCAATGAATGAAGCACATATGAATGATTAATCAGGTTGTATGTTGAAATCAGATTCAGAACATTACTTCCTTAAAACTTTGTAAAGAACCTTCTTGCTTTTTCTTCAATTTAACAACTCATGAAAGCATTGTGAAAGCAAGAACCTTATGAACCCAGAGAATCACTAAAGAGAGTTTGAAAGGCCTTTGAATGCTCAGAAATACGAATTAGTCAAGTTTTTAAAAACAGCTGAGCCAAAGGTCTATTTATAACAAACTTTTATAACCGTTGGTAATCGATTAAATACGCTCCTGTAATCGATTATTTTACTTATATAATCGATTAAATCAAGCTTGTAATCGATTAAAATGTTCATAAAAATTCTGGGTATGGTTTTCAATCAAAATAATCGATTATTACGGTGAGTAATCGATTACACCAGAAGAATATTCAATAATAAAAACACAGTGTAATCGATTACATCCTTTGGTAATCGATTAAACCAGGAAGATATATAAAACGAGTTGTACTGTGTAATCGATTACAATCTCTGGAAATTGATTAAGCCAGAAAGCTTCCAAGCTAATGAATGTATTAGGTAATCGATTACGACCTTTGGTAATCGATTATGACAGAAAGATAATTCTTTATTTTAGTTGATGTAATCGATTACAGTTCATTGGTAATCGATTACAATGTTCATCAAGGCAGTTCAAAAAGTGAATCAAGTGAAAATAATCGATTATCCCGACATGTAATCGATTACAATGTTCTTGAAAGGTTTTCCAGAAAATACAAAGATCAAAATAATCGATTGTTTTATAGAAATAATCGATTATACCAGAAAGAAACTTATTTTTCCAAAACCTTATGATTTGATTTAAAAACTTATGCAATTTTATCAAAGCCTTGTGAACTCTTTATCATAACCACATGAATTTAATGAATGATATGAATGCAATGCACTTGGATCACCAGAAATGCTTTCTTCCTTTTACATTCAATCACAAATTAATCTTCAAGGCTTCATGGCATGTTAAAAGTTCAAAACCTGCCTTCTTGAATCAATTTATCCTTTGTGCTTTAAGTTGCTCCCCCTCAATTCAACAATCTCCCCCTTTTTGGCTTTAAACATGCCAAATATTGAATTGAATAGCATTGGGTCTTGTGATTCATTTGAAGAAGCACCAAAGTTTTTATTTAAGCCTTTCACGCCTGAAAATCAAACAATATCTTTCCAAGAACAAGTGTTATAAGCTTCTGTGATTGACTTAGCATTTATTCACATGGTATGTCAATATAAAGTAATCAGTTTTACCAGTTATCTCCCCCTAAATTTCTCAAATTATGCAGACTAAATTTTTACATAAAAACTGTCACAAAAATAGGGGCAAACATAGGTATATACGAAGCACGTGTAATTCAATTTTTCTCTCCCTATTTGGCTTTTTAAAGTCAAAAAAATGCAAGGCACAATGGATTAAAGGAAACTGATGCATTAATATGAGGGAATTACAATCTTAAGAGAGAAAAAAAAAATTAAAAACTTAAAAAAAACATAACATAACAAACTTAAAAATCTTCTGAATCATCCATCCTTAGTTGGGCTTCAATAGCATCTAGTCTTTCATTTATCTCTCTAAAGGCTCCTTGAGTTTCAGCCTTGAACTCATGATGCATTGTGGCATCTGTAAGGGCACTTGCTGTTGTTGCCCAGCCATCACCCAACCATCTGGTGTTTTAACCAATCCAAGCTTGGTTAAGTGCTTTTGTTGGATAAGGTTGTTTGAGGAATTTGTATTATCAACCACCTCATTTGTCACATCAATGTTAAAATAGTCAATGAATCTTGACACAAGAATTGGA
>PYAF01003279.1:82124-93479 GCA_007407185.1 Glycine tomentella | reverse complement strand
CTAAGATTTCCTCTAAGCCTATTATTGGATTTTGCAAGTTTTTGGGCTTCCTCATGCATTTCTTGAAAAGCATGAATAGCTTGATCAAGTTCAGAATTTACCTCATCTTCATCACTTAGCAAATCATCATCATCTTCATTGATGGTGGAAGTGAGACACATGTTAGCTTCTTCATTTTCTGTGGAAGAATCTGAAGTAGCTGACTCATTATCTTCCCAAGCTATGTATGCCTTTTTAGCTTTCCCTTCCTTTTTCAACTTGCCTTCTCCTTGTTGTTTCCTCAAGTAGATTGAGCACTCAGATTTGATATGGCCTGGATTGCCACACTCAAAACATGTAAAATTGTTGTCAATCTTCTTGTTGAGGTTGTTGTTGCTGTTGCTCTTTTTGTTACCCTTGTTGAACTTTTTGTTCTTGTTCTTCTTCAGAAATTTGCTGAATTTTCTGACCACCAAGTTCACATTTTCTTCATCATCCTTTTCACTTGTTTCCTCTTCTTTTTTAGCTTTCAAAATTGCAGCTTTCAAGGCAATGCTCCTTGATTTCTTTTCTGCATCTTCACAAGATGTTAGTTGAGACATTTCAAGATCATATTCAAGAAGCTTACCAAACAATGCAGCCATAGAGATCTTTGATAGATTCTTGGACTCCTTGATTGCTGTAACCTTTGGTTGCCAAGGTCTTGTCAAAACACTTCAATATTTTGATGTTTAACTCTTCAGTGTCAAAGACCTTTCCAAGACCCAAAAGATGATTTACAATATGAGTAAATCTGGTCTGTAGCTGAGAAATGCTTTCATTAGAGTTCATCTTAAACATTTCATACTCATGGATCAAAGTATGCTTCCTTGATCTTCTAACTTCCTCAGTTCCTTCATGAGTAATTTCAAGGATTTCCCACATTTCTTTGGCACTGTTGCATCTTACAGTCCTGAAAAATTCATCAGAGGAAAGTGTAGAGGTGATCATATTTTTTGCTTTAAAATCATATTGGGCAGCTCTTTGTTCAACCTCAGTCATCTCATCCCATTCTTTTGGAATCAATTCATCTCCCACAGTTTTCTTTGGAATAAAGGGACCCTTTACTATTGCATTCCATGCTCCTGGGTTATTTGATTGAATAAAGATTTTCATTCTATTTTTTCAAAAGCTGAAATATTCCCCTTCAAACATAGGAGGTCTGTTTAAAGAGGCACCCTCCTTAAAGGTTATTTGGGAAGTATTCATATTTCTTTTTGAAAAGAAGAAGTGATCTTGAGTAACTTACAAGAACCAGCTCTTGATGCCAATTGAAAATAATAGGAATACTTCTAAACAACCAAGAGGGGGGGTGAATTGGTTGAACCTTGGTAATTTAAAATTTTCAAATCAGAGTTTTCCACAGGATCTTTATCACTTTAAAATTGTTTTCAAATCAACCAATCTTATATTCAATCAAATTCCTCAGTCAAGAAAACTAATAGACAATTGAAATCTTTTCTGTGCAAGTAGTTTGAATTAAAGACCAAAGCAATAAGAGATGATGAGAATAGAATAAAGATCAGCCATAATTTTATACTGGTTCACTTCAAACACTATGAAGCTACATCCAGTTCTTCCACTCAACACTAGAATGAAGTTCCACTATTGCAAATAATATTCTTACAAGATATTACAAGCCTCTCTTTATCAACCCTAGATAAAGTTCAGAGATCTAAAACACTATTAGACTCTTAGAGATCAACCCCATTGAGAACACTACTCAGCAACCTCTAGAGAAACCCTATCTCTAGTTATCATGCAAGAAACCCATTTACAATAAGTCAATCTTTATAGAAATTGAATAACTGTGATACAACTGCAAAGTTTAAGGAAAGAAGTCACCTGATGATCCAATGAATGATGCACATATGAATGATTAATCAGGTTGTATGTTGAAATCAAATTCAGAACATTACTTCCTTAAAACTTTGTAAAGAACCTTCTTGCTTTTTCTTCAATTTAACAACTCATGAAAGTATTGTGAAAGCAAGAACCTTATGAACCCAGAGAATCACTAAAGAGAGTTTGAAAGGCCTTTGAATGCTCAGAAATACGAATTGGTCAAGTTTTTAAAAACAGCTAAGCCAAAGGTCTATTTATAACAAACTTTTATAACCGTTGGTAATCGATTAAAATACGCTCCTGTAATCGATTATTTTACTTATATAATCGATTAAATCAAGCTTGTAATCGATTAAAGTGTTCATAAAAATTCTGGATATGATTTTCAATCAAAATAATCGATTACACCAGAAGAATATTCAATAATAAAAACACAGTGTAATCGATTACATCCTTTGGTAATCGATTAAACCAGGAAGATATATAAAACGAGTTGTACTGTGTAATCGATTACAATCTCTGGAAATCGATTAAGCCAGAAAGCTTCCAAGCTAATGAATGTATTAGGTAATCGATTACGACCTTTGGTAATCGATTATGACAGAAAGATAATTCTTTATTTTAGTTGATGTAATCGATTATAGTTCATTGGTAATCGATTACAATGTTCATCAAGGCAGTTCAAAAAGTGAATCAAGTGAAAATAATCGATTATCCCGACATGTAATCGATTACAATGTTCTTGAAAGGTTTTCCAGAAAATACAAAGATCAAAATAATCGATTGTTTTATAGAAATAATCGATTATACCAGAAAGAAACTTATTTTTCCAAAACCTTATGATTTGATTTAAAAACTTATGCAATTTTATCAAAGCCTTATGAACTCTTTATCATAACAACATGAATTTAATGAATGATATGATTGCAATGCACTTGGATCACCAGAAATGTTTTCTTCCTTTTACATTCAATCACAAATTAATCTTCAAGGCTTCCTGGCATGTTGAAAGTTCAAAACCTTCCTTCTTGAATCAATTTATCCTTTGTGCTTCAAGTGGCTCCCCCTCAATTCAACAAGATTTGCTATTGATAGGGAACAATGAGAGGCTAAAAATTGGTTAAGATATTAAATATATATATTTGGATCATAAGGTGCAACAGCTAACAGAATGTTTTGCAGATTCTACTTGTTTGACTTCTTGTCTTAAATCAATGATTGATCTTCTTCAAAATTGTGTTTTCTATTATCATAGCTTTGTAATTGTAGGGAATGACTTGAAAAATGGGAAGAGTAAATGGAACAGCTAACAGAAAGGTTTTGTTCTACAGCATTTGCAAGAACTTTTCTCTTATGAAGAATTACCAGAGATGCCTGCTTCTTGGTCATTTGATGGTGTTGCATACTAGTTGTACATGAAGAGAAACGAATGTCTAACTGCTTTAAGAACTGTGAAAAATTCACGTCTTGGATTGATGTCGATCAAACATGTTAATAATTACTCTCGGAGAGAGTTTTGTTTCGAAACATCAACATTGATATTTTCCACAGTTTCTAGTTCATACAAGCTGCACTCTTTATACATGAAGCCACTGAACATTTTGGTGATAGATGAAGCTGCACAGTTAAAAGATTGTGAATCAATAACGCCTATGCTACTTGAAGAATAAGCCATGCCATTCTTGTTGGCAATGAATGCCAACTTCCATCCATGGTTAGAAGTAATGTGTGTAGCCACTATCAAGAATTTATTTGTTGGTGTTTTTAGGAGAATTTTTCATCCCCAATCCTCTTGTATTGCTAATTTATATTTTTATTTCTGCTTGTTCCTTTTGTGTGTTCAAGGTTTGTTATGAAACTGGTTTTGGGAGAAGCTTATTTGAGAGGTTGAGTTCATTGGGTCACCCAAAGTACCTTCTCAATATGCAGTATAGGATACATCCACAAATAAGTTCATTTCCAAATTAATATTTCTATTTTAACAAAATTCAGGATGCACAAAATGTTGAAAGAAATTACTATAGGAAGCACTACCTTTTGGGGCCAATGTTTGGTCCTTATTCTTTTATAAATATAATTAGAGGAAAAGAAAAATTTGATTATGCTGGAAGAAGCTATAAAAATTTTGATTAAAGATTTCACAAAGATAAAAGATAAGAGAAGATTTTAATTAAAGATTTCACAAAAATAAAAGATAAGAGAAGATTTTCATGCCCTAATTATAAATAGGGACTTAGGAGGCCAAACGAAACACACAGAGACACTTCCATACTTTGAAAGAACAGAATAAGAGCAAAGGAGGAAGCTTTGGGAGTGCTTAAGCTAGGTCAAGAGGATTGATAATCAAGATTGAAGGGGATATCTCTTCTTCTTCTCCTTATTTTCTATTCTTGATCTAGGTATCTCTCATTTATTGAGGTTAGACATGAATATGTCTGGCTAATTCTTTATTGTAGTTAGGGCCAAAACCTAATGTGAACTCCTCTATAATTAGATTGATTTCTATTATTCTTTTATGCTAAGTTGTTTTATTTTACTTTGTGTTGCATTGATTATATCTTTATTAGGGCTGATCATTCTAATAAAGTTCTGAGAGTTAGGGTTTACAATAGGAATATTGGGGCTTTGATTTCTGACAAGAGTAAAATAACAATTATTACATTACCTAGGGATAGGGATGTATGATTGCAGATGAATAGATGTATTTTCTTAATGCTTAATTTATTAGAGATCACTAAGGAATTAGGGTTTTGATTGGATTAAAGGGTTAAAGTCACTAAGGAATTAGGATTTAACTAGTTTAACTGAAAGATACATTATCTGAACAACTAGAACAATTAAATTATTAATTAATCCAAGTAAAGACGGTAGGGATCAAAAGGTGAATGTGCTCTGACTACAATTCTTTTTAATAAATTCTTCAAATCTAATTAACTTTGTTTTTAATTCTTATTGCATTTTAATTTTGTTATTTAAATTTCTCAATCCACAATACAAATCACAATTCAATTTTATTTCATCCAATTTAAAGATAATAGTCACAATAAATTTGGTGCCTCAATCCTCATGGAGATGATACTCTTCTTATCACTTTATTACTTGGAACGATCGTTGCACTTGCCGAATTCACAACAAGTTTTTGGCGCTGATGCCGGGGATTGAAAACGCTAATTTTATAGTAACTCTTTTTATCTTTAAAATTGGATTTATTTTGTTACTTATCTGCTTTCTGAGTTTATGCGAGGTACAACTGATCCTACATCTCTACAGTACGATCTTGAAATAGAAAAGACTGCAAAGAGGAACAGGAAGTTAGCCAAGCAGAGGAGGGAAGCAGAAACATCTAGTTCACATTCTGAAATAGAACTAGAGATGCCTAACAAAAACAACAATCAGCCAAGACCTAAGGATGAATTGATAGAGGATATCCTTGCTCCACTTTTCACCAGACCAAACTCTAGCATTGTCAGACCACTAATTCAGGCTAATAATTTTGACATTCATCCGTCATTAATTACCTTGGTGGAGCATAGCCAGTTTGGTGGAGAAGATGATGAGGACCCTTATGATTTTGTTGACAGATTTCTGAGGATCTATGACACAATTAGACATCAAGGAGTGACAGATGATGCAATCAGGCTAAGATTATTTCCTTTTGCTGTTAAAGGAAAAGCTCTCTGATGACTGGACAGACAAACGTCGAATAGTATCACTACTTGGGAAAAGTTAGTTGCCAAGTTCTTTGCCCAATATTTCTCTATGGAAAAATACAATAGGTTGGTGAATGAGATCACTAACTTCACTCAACAGGGAAGAGAAACATTGTGTGCAACTTGGAACATATTCCAAGAATTGATTCGAAGGTGTCCTCAATATGACATGCCGGTTGGGAAAAAGGTACGCATTTTCTTCAATGGAATGACACCTGAATCAAGGCTAATTGTTAATGTTGCAGCTAGAGGTTCGGTCCGATCAAAAACAGCAACTCAAACTTACAAGCTGATTGATTCATTAGCCACGAATGAAAATGAAAGCATTGCAACTCAGTCTAAATGAGAGGTTATTTAGTTAGGAAGCAGTTATGCCATGCTAGCTGAGCAAAAACTCTTGTCACAGCAGTTAGCTAGGCTCAATGAAAAATTTGATAAAATTCAAGTTTCTGCAGCTCAAGCTTCATCAATTAAGGCAAACTCGATTGTCTGTGAGTATTGCCAAGGAGACCATGAGTCCAATGAATGTCCTACACTGGTAGGAGCTTATCCAATTCAAGTGAATGGTGTCTGGTATGATCAAAGGCCCCCGCAAAATTTCCAGAGAAATTAGAATAATGCGGGGAATAATTATCAGAGCAGGATTCAGGAAGGAGGTTTAGAATACAAGTCTAATCATTATCTACAGCCTCCACCTATTCCACCGAAAGAGCCATCTGAATTGGAGAAAGTCATGCTACAGCTAACAAGGACTACCAATGATCATATCCATGCCACCAATGCATTCATCAATGAGACTAGAGCTCATCATAGAAATCAAGATGCTTTTATTCAGAATTTGGAGAATCAGATTGGTCAATTATCAAAGCAGCTTGCTGAAAGGCCTCAAGGGTAGTTCCCTAGTGACACCATAGTAAATCCAAGGGAGCATGTCAATGCAATCACTACAAGGAGTGGAATTATGATCACACCTCATGAGAAGCCTATAGTGATGTAGAAAAGGCTGAAGATGAGACTACTAAAACTGTTGAGTGAGAAGAGGAAGTGGAAACACATGCAGGCAAAGAAGAGAAAAAGGAGCAACCTGTTGTAGCTCCTAAGAAACCAATGGATTTCTCTCATTTTGAGAAACCACCTTATCCTATGAAGCTTAAGCAACAGGCTCAGAAACAACAATATGCTAAGTTTTTAGATATATTTTAAAAGTTACAAATTAATATTCCTTTTGTTGAAGCTTTAGCTAACATGCCTAACTATGCTAAATTCATGAAAGATTTATTGTCTATAAAGCATAAGTTGAAGGAATGTGAGACAGTAGCACTTACTGAAGAGTGCAGTGCCATAATCCATAAGAAGTTTCCACCAAAGCTTCGAGATCCAGGGAGTTTCAACATTCCAATTGCGATAGGCAACACCAATGTTGGTCGGGCATTGTGTGATCTTGGAGCAAGCATCAACCTAATGCCTTTGTCAGTGTGCAAATCTTTAGGAATTTCTGAATTGAAGCCCACTATGGTCTCTCTCCAACTTGTTGATCGATCTTTAAGGAAGCCTACTGGAGTCATTGAGGATGTTCTTGTTAAGGTTGACAAGTTCATCTTCCCAGCTGATTTCATAGTCTTAGATATGGAGGATGAGAGTGAGATACCCTTTCTTTTGGGTAGACTATTGTTGGCCACAGCTCGAGCCTTGATTGATGTAGAGAAGGGAAAGCTGGAGCTTCGGATGGATGATGAGTCAATCACATTTAATGTCTTTGATGTTATGAAAAACTCATCTGACAAGAATGATTGCTTCAGACTTGATGTCATGGAAGAGGTGGTGTATACAGAAAAATCCCTTGATCAAGAGTTTAAAGAGGAGATGAAAGCCCGAGAGATGAAGAGGATCCTAGAGAAAACAGTGGGAAATTCTAGGAAAGATTGAGCAAGGAAGCTTGACGATGCACTTTGGGCATATAGGACAGCCTTCAAGACTCTGATAGGTATGTCACCATTCCAATTAGTGTATGGTAAGTCCTATCATCTTCCTGTTAAATTAGAGCATAAGGCTATGTGGGCTACTAAATTTCTGAATTTTGAACTCTCTAAGGCTAATGATAAAAGATTGTTGCAATTAAATGAGCTTGATGAGTTCAAATTCCCAGCTTCTGAGAATGTTACGATTTGCAAGGAAAAGACCAAAAGATGGCATGATAAAAAGATCCATCCAATTGAATCGGGACAGCAGGTATTACTATACAACTCTCGACTGAGGTGGTTCTCAGGTAAGCTCAAACCTCGTTGGTCTGGCCCATTTGTGGTGAAAAAGGTGTTCCCATATGGGACTGTTGAAATTTCTCCTCGAGATGCCGAAAGACCTTTCAAGGTCAATGGTTGTAGATTGAAATTATATTATGGAGGACGAGTGGATAAGAGCACAGTTTCTGTCTCATTGATTTCACCAGGGACTTGAAGAGTCTGTGTCAGGCTCGTGACGTTAAACAAGCGCTAATTAGGAGGCAACCCAAGAATTTTGAGTCTTTTAATTTATTTTAATATTATTGAGTCATAATTGTCTTAGTTTTAGGAGTATTTATTGGACTTTTACCATCTATCTTTTGTTTTTATCTTTACTTTTTCATTTTTGCTGATTTATACTTGTTTTGGTTTCTGTTTACATTAATGTTTCGTTTGTGAGTGTGATTCCTCAAATAATGCACACATGTGTGAATATTTGTTTACAAAAAGTTCTTTTAGTTTATTGTTGGTGTACCACCCCGTAGGCCTCCAGTGCATTAACATTAATAATATCAGTTTAGCGCTTAATAAACATAAAATAGTACTCAGCGGAAGTGTAGAATTGATTTTCTTGATTCGTTATGTATGGAATATCAACACGTGAAATCACAATTATACAAAACACAATTCAATCCTATGCTGATCCAGTTTCTCCATTCATATATCAAAAGTCAGACATCTTAATAATACAGGCAGATAACAGATATAAGACAATTATACTCAGGGTAAAGTTACATATCATATATAACGATGTTCTGTATATGTACATATCAATGTCCATAGTCCACACCACACAAACCGTGGTGGTACAAAAGTATATCAAACCTCCATGAGGGAGTACAGAACTATACATCAAAATAAAACAAAAGAGCCCTCCAACTTCTAGCCTAGTCTCAACTGGGCCTCCTGCCCTGAGACTGCTCTTCTCTGCCAGAGAGATCACCTGAAATCATGTAAGTCCCACACGGGGTGAGATAACATATCTCAGTAAGCTCGGGGTTCTTGGAAAATCATTCCCACCCTGGCCCACAAATTCATAACACTTAAACAGGTATATAGATCATACATGGCCCACTGGCCTCAATATCACATAATCATCATCACAAACAGATCTATGACAGGAGGCAGAGCTCCTCAATGCCTGGCGGAGCTCCTCAACGCCACTGATGGAGCTCCTCAACGTCAGTCATGTCATAGTGTGGCAGAGCTCCTCAATGCCACGGGCGGAGCTCCTCAACGCCCAAATACCCGGCGGAGCTCTTCAACGCCGGTATATATATATATCTGTTGGCCAACAGATCTCTGGCAGAGCTCCTCGATGCCAGGGACAGAGTTCCTCAAAGTCTAGAATACACGGCGGAGCTCCTCAACGCCGGTATTCTTCTATTAGCCAACAGACATCTCAAGCACAACACAAATATCCAATGCAATGCATACAATCTCAATACAATAATGTCACAGCCAATGCATGCATCATGAATCATGACCAATACTCCCCAGGAGTGTGGTGTGCAACCAAAGCGGGAATTCATCCCCAGGAAACACTGAACTTACCTGGTAAGGTTTCAGCTCGTAGTTCCTTCCCAGGTCTGTGGCTTCCACTGCCAACAGTCTCAGAATCAATGCCTAATCAAGGCATAAGTAATTCACATCACAATCCATTTCACACACATTCAATCACAGAATGTATCAAATCACAAATCCCCTATCCTAGGGTTTTATCAAATTTCTGCCCACACAAGGCTTTTTCTCAGATCATACAAGTTCATCAAACTATCATCAGGGCCATTGAGTCACTATAGTCTCACTCATTTCACATTTCTAAACCAGGGCCCATAAGTCAGAATAACACTAGAACGGTCTGGCCCTCAACCCAGACACCGTTCAATTAGCCTCTCAGGCTCAACATTGACTCAGTCACGGCTCATGCATATCAGAAAACCATAAACAAGTGACTCTACACCGGTCACTTATGCATTCACAGAGCCAATATCCAAAGTCATCAGAAGCAAAAACTGAAAGCTATTCCTTCATCATTACAGTGTCCTGAGGAAATCTCTCTACAGGACCCTTGGCTAATTCTAGCCCCATTTCACTGGGGGTCACATTTCTCAGGAAAACCCAAAATCACAGAGAACCAAGAGAACTCAGGTTTCTTACCTCAGTGGCGACCCAAAAGGCTGGAGGACAGCTTTCCTAAGCTCTGTCGTCCGTTCTGCGCCTCTGGTCCTTGCCAACACCCAGGTTTCTGAGGTTTCTCTGAGGATTGGATTTTGCTCAAATCGTCGGATCGCGCTAGCTCCCACGCCGACCGCGCCAATAAGGCGGTTTAGGTGGCGCCACCAGCGCCACTCCCACGCCCCCAGCGTCAACTTCCAGAACCTCTGGCGCGGACCGCGCCAGACTGGCGCCACCAGCGCCATGCCTTCCCTGACCTATGGCGCCATCAGCGCCACACTTGGCGCTGGTCGCGTGGAATTCCAGGGAAATCTGGTTTTCCAGGCTACTACCCGCGCCATCCGCGGCACCCATGGCGCTACCCGCGCGGTTTGGAAAACCTCTGGCCTCGCGTGACTTTGACGCCCTGAGCGTCAAGTTCCAGAGACTCTGGCGCCATCAGCGCCAGACCTGGCGCTATCCGCGCCAGACCTGGCGCTATCCGCGCCACACCCTTAACAGGGTTTTCTGATGTGAATCCCCGCGCGACAGCGCGGGGGTATGGCGCCAACCATGTCATAACTTAGGGTTATCACAGTTGGGGACAACAATGTTCTAAATCTGGGAATTATGGGACACATACATGTTATTTGAAGAATCACATTGATGCACTTTGATTCACATTGATTCATATTCAGAGGAACAAAGGATGTTTAATAGAAATTGATTAGTGTTTAATTGTTAGGTTTAAATTTGATTTTAATGTTTAAAATTTTAGCAGTATATATTAGATCCATATTCAAAAGCATGTCTCAGATTTAGATTTGTCAAATCAGTCAAATTTGATTGAATTTTTTGGGAAGCATGTGTAATATGAATTATGGCATGGCATTGTATGGTGTAGAATATAGGAACACTTCACACTTAACCAAGAGGGGGGTGAATTGGTTAGGCTTAGTAAATTAAAAATTTCTTAAACAAAAATCAAAGTTTCCCTTAGGATCTTTATCACTTTTGAAACCAAAAAAACCTTATTCAATCAAATGCTCAGCTCAAGGTGTCCAATAGCTCTAAATGTTAATTGATAAACAAAACCAAACAATCAAGATTGACAGAATATGATCAAGTTAGAGATAAGAATCAAAACACAAAAGATTTATACTGGTTCACTTCAAACACTATGAAGCTACATCCAGTTATCTTCCACTCAACACTAGAATGGAGTTCCACTATTGCAATTTTCTGTTCTTACAAGTAATTACAAAGTCTCCCTTTATCAACTCTAGATAAAGTACAGAAATCTAAAACACTATTAGATTCTTAGAGACAAACCCACTGAGAACACT
>PYAF01003279.1:66214-82024 GCA_007407185.1 Glycine tomentella | reverse complement strand
TCAATTACAATAGACTTAAAATTACATCCAAAATCAAAACGAAAATTACAGAAAGATTAAGGAGAGAAATAACCTGATGATCCAATGAATAACAATGCAAATGATGGATTAACACAGGTTGAATTAACAAATTGAATCAGCTTCCCTTAACCTTGAATGAAATCTTGCTCAAGATTGATTCACAATCTCATGATCAATGTAGAACTAGAGCAAGCATGTAAAAATCCTTTGAAAACACTTAGAAAGGCTTTTAGAACTGTTTTGGCTCAATAGGTATCAGTATGCAACGTTACAAAATCAAGCAAAGTGATTTCCTATTTATAACAGAAAAATGTAACAACTTTAATCGATTGTTTTGCTTATGTAATCGATTAAAATGTTCATAAGCTTTTCTGGAATTTTTCAACGGGACAAATAATCGATTATTCAAGCATGTAACCGATTAAGACAGAAGATCCATTATTTCAAAATACACTATGTAATCGATTACTAACCTTGGTAATCGATTAAACCAAGAAAGCATATCAGTCATAGAAACAGAGTAATCGATTACTAGAATTGGTAATCGATTAAAGCAGGAGCCATAGCCTTTCTAATTACATTGTGTAATCGATTACTAATTAAGGTAATCGATTATCTAGTACAAAACTTAGAGTTTTAAACATAACATGTAATCGGTTACCATCTATGGTAATCGATTAAAGTAAGGAGAGGCTATTTTCAGATAAGCCTATGTAATCGATTATAGTATATTGGTAATCGATTATCCCAACAACACTTTAAATACATATACAAGCATGTAATCGATTACTACCCACTAGGTAATCGATTAAAATGTTCAACAAGGCAGTCTTCTAGAAACTAAAGGTATAATAATCGATTAAACCTATATGTAATCGATTACAATGTTCATGAAAGCTTTTCCAAGGTATGTGAAGAACAAAGTAATCGATTATTACAATATTGTAATCGATTAAAACTGCAAGAAAACCATTTTTCCAAAAACCTTAGAAACAAGTTTGAAACTTAACTATTTTATGAAAGCCTTATGATTTTTAATAAACCATTTTAAGTTATTTATGAGTTAGAATGAATGCAATGCTTTAGGATCATCAAAATTGCTTTTCTCTTACATTTTATCCTAATTAATCTCCAAGTTATCCTTTGCATGTTTGAAAGCTCAAAACTTTAGACTTGAATCAATCTTGCTTATGCTTCAAGCAGCTCCCCTTGAATTCAACATACGGAACATGATTGGAAATTATGATTGTTTTGGTGTCTGAATTGCATATTGAAATAAAAAATGATACTTGATAAGAAATTAAAAGAGTCTAGCTTGATATGATAGCCTGTGAGGATTGAGCCTATACAGAAAATTTTGTTTAGAGAGACCTCACTGTGGTAGTACTCTAGAATTTGATATGTTTCTCTGCAATGCATTTACATTTTGATATAATAAAGGCATTTTGTTCATTTAGCCAGGGCCAAATTGACATACATGAAAATTTTTCCATTTCTAACCCTTTGAGCTTGAGACCTTTCTATTCAATTACCTTATGAAGTGCTTAAATTATATCAATTGACTTACCCTAATTGAGATTGGAATGCTTATGTGATGTCAAAAAAAGAAGAAATAGATTAAGGTGACCTCCACTAGAATTGAAGAAAAGAAAGGAAAAAGAACTAGTTACAAGTAAGTTCAAAAGAGGAAAAGAAAATAAAGAAATGCAAAAGGAAGAAAACAAGAGAAAGGAATGAAAAATTCTGAATAAAAATAAGTAGTGGAGCAAAAATCCAAGAGAAATTTGAATGAATTTTAAAAGAATATCCGTGCTTCAATCTCAATAATTGTTCAGCTATTTTCCAAATATTCCTACCTTAAGCCTAGCCAAGTTACAACCCTATCAAGACCTTTTGATCAATTTGTGCATGTGTTTATGTTCCTCATTTTTAGGAACTTGAGAGATTATGATAATACCTAATCACTTGAGTGATGAGTGAATGATATATCTTGGTGAGGGGTATTCAAGTTAGACTTTGATATGCGATGTTATTGAAAAGCATTGTTGAAATTTTGATATGGAAATCAGTCATGCTTACCATAGTAAATTCTGTGATTGTTTATGCAATGTTGTGCTTGATTGTTTGTTCCTTGCTTCCCACTGTGAACTTTTGTTTATTGCTGAGGACAACAACATTTAAATCTGGGAATTATTTGATATGCTTCTAGCATATAGTAGTTTTTATGCTAAAAGAATCAAGAAATCAATCATAATTTATCAATAAATGCTAATATAAGTGAAAGTTTTCATTGTTTTATCTTTATCACTTATTCTTTGAATTTTTATAGCAGGAAACCAAGAAAAAGAAGAAAAGAAAGCAAAATCAAGAAGCCTCTGGATTCCAAGATTTTGATTAAAGATTTCACAAAGATAAAAGACAAGAGAAGATTTTGATTAGAAATTTCACAAAGATAAAAGATAAGAGAAGATTTGAATTAAAGATTTCACAAAGATAAAAGATAAGATAAGGTTTTCACGCCCTAATTATAAATAGGGACTTAGGAGGCCAAACGAAACACACAGAGACACTTCCACACTTGCAAAGGACAGAATAAAAGCAAAGGAGGCAGCTTTGGGAGTGCTTAAGCTAGGTCAAGAGGATTGATAATCAAGATTGAAGCGGATATCTCTTCTTCTTCTCCTTATTTTCTATTCTTGATCTTGGTATCTCTCATTTATTGAGGTCAGACATGAATATGTCTGGCTCATTCTTTACTGTAGTTAGGGCCAAAACCTAATGTGAACTCCTCTGTAATTGGATTGATTTCTATTATTCTTTTATGCTAAGTTGTTTTTTTTTTTACTTTGTGTTGCATTGATTATATCTTTATTAGGGTTGATCATTCTAATAAAGTTCTGAGAGTTAGGGTTTACAATAGGAATATTGGGGCTTTGATTTCTGACAAGAGTAAAATAACAATTGTTACATAACCTAGGATAGGGATGTATGATTGTAGATGAATAAATGTATTTTCTTAATGCTTAATTTATGAGAGATCACTAAGGAATTAGGATTTTGATTGGATTAAAGGGTTAAAGTCACTAAGGAATTAGGATTTAACTAGTTTGACAGAACGATACATTATCTGAACAATTAGAATAATTAAATTAGTAATTAATCCAAGTAAAGAAGGTAGGGATCAAAAGGTGAATGTGCTCTGACTACAATTCTTCTTAATAAATTCTTCAAATCTAATTAACTTTGTTTTTAATTCTTATGGCATTTTAATTCTGTTATTTAAATTTCTCAATCCACAATACAAATCACAATTCAATTCAATTTTATTTCATCCAATTTAAATATAATAGTCACAATAAATTTGGTGCCTCAATCCTTGTGGAGACGATACTCTTCTTATCACTTTATTACTTGGAACGATCGGTGTACTTACTGAATTCACAACAGTCTCCCTATGCTGGCCAAGTTACTGCTATTCAAGAGAAACTTGGACAGATGTATGAAAGTCGTGATGGATTTAATGTCAATGTTAAATCCATTGATGGTTCTCAGGGCGGTCAGTAGGATGTTATTATCTTATTAACTGTAAAAACCAACAACAGATCATCACTTGAATTCATTTCCTCTCCACATAGGACTAATGTTGCTCTTACAAGGGCTAGGTAAATCTCACTCTAAAATTTTCAATCTCTTGAAGTCTTATTTGCTTTAGAGTATCATATTAAGTGAAAATCTGCTTATTTCTCCATATTTTCTAGGCACTGTTTATGGATTTTGGGAAGACTATTGTGCTTGATGCTAAGAGCCAAAAATGTTTCTTTAACGTTGACCAAGTCGACGAAATAGCAAAAGCTAATTTGGATGTGGAGGAAGAGTCCGATCAATTTGATGATTTGCTTAATACAATTAGTGTCCATTTTAAAAATGCATTGTGGAAGGTATATGGATAATAGACTTAATTTTATCCTTGTTCTTTTATTAACTTTGGAGATTATTCTTAGGTGTTGTTAGGCATGCTGTATTTTTTTTCATGGAACTATTTTTTTTAATGAGCTATTAGCTACTCACTAGCTGTTTATTCTAAAAATAACTATTTGAACTCCTAAACACTAGTTCAGAAGGCATCAAAAGCTCTCCCTCAGATAATCATTTTTTTATAACTCATTAAAATAGTGTATATTTGAAATTAACCTGTGATATTTTGGTATGAGTTGAAATCACTTTATGTTCTCACTAATTTGTTATTGATCATATATGTGTTGGATCTATTCTCAATACTGCTGCCAATGTACACATCTGCAGGTGCATTTCAGTGACAAATTCCTCAGGTCATTCACAAGACTGCAATCTTAAGCAATTAAGAAGGAGGCCATAAACCTTTTGAAAAGACTTTCTAGTGGATGGAGACCTAAAAGGTTTATCGCATATTTGTATTGTCAGAATTTATCGCAGATTTTGAAACAATTTAAGGTTGAAATGTTGGTTTTCTATTTCTAAAAAGATATTTTATAAAGATAGGAATATTTAGATATTCAGTTTATATCTTTTATTTTATAAAGATAAAAATATTTAGATATTCAGTCTATATCTTTTTAGGAAAATCGTTTATGTATGTGGTGTAAATTTTTAATATATAATTTCATGTTCAATAACAATCACATCAAGAACATGAAAATGATCTTTAGAATTCATGAGTTTCACATAAACATATCTTTGTCCATAATTGCGGAAGATCTTTTATGGTAGAATGCTTTCTCAGAGTCTTGACCCTTTCACTACTTGTATCTTCTTTGATAGGGATGAGATACAACTTTCATGGGCAAGACAATGAATGTATTCAGTTTTCTAGATCTCTATTTATAAGAAAACTGAACCACTACGTTTACTATAACTGTACCTATCAACAGTTATCCTTTGAATATGTTTAAGATAATTGTTTTATCAACAATTATCCTTTTAATACGTTTAAGATAACTGTTTTTATCAATAGTTATCCTTTTAATAACTTCCCTTTGTAACCAATTATCTTTATGCCCTTTATTCATTAAATCAAATAACATTTATTTAAATGATTCACAATGATAAATCTTACATGTGGTCCATTTATTGGCCACGTTCACCCACTATCCCATTATCTTATCCCATTCAAGGTTGAGTTCTGTGATGGGCAGAACTCTATAAATAGAACTGGACACTCTCTATTTTAGATCACCAAGCCTACTCCTCTCTTCAGAAAACACACCATCGAGTTTGAGCGAGTGAGGGATTGGAAAACTAAAACTCATAAAGGTTACTTGAGAGTTGATAGCAATGGCTGGAGGTAGGTACCTCTGAAATTTATTTTTTCTATTTCCGTTTCCGCTGTTTGATCTAAACGTGTTGTTTATGTTTGTTAACATGTTCAAACCAATATAAAAGTTTTTACATTTGGTATCAGAGCCCACGTCCAACACTATATATTGTTTTGGTCAAACTCGTAGAACCACTAAGCCAATTAAGTTTAACTGATAGTTATTGATTTTTCTGTCTCTTATCTTTGAACTGTGTGCGTTATTGGTTTTATTAGAAAGCCTATGCTTATTTTTCCATATTACGTTGCTATCTTTGGAGATTTTTGTTTGTATGGTGCAGCCATATACGTACTATTTAAGTTTTATAAGATATCTTAATGTTTTAATTAATAATTAATTATATTATTAATTAATGTTACTCATAATTAATTTATTTATGTAATAAATTGTTTGGGTTATGAGTTATGTGTTTAAATTATTTAAATTGTATGTTTATTTATGGTATTTGTTTAAATATACAATATTATGTTAAATAATTTATTTAAATTAATATTAATGAGCTTATTGAATAACTATATGCAATGTTATTTCAATTTATTTGCATTATTGAGGATGTTATGCAATTATTTAGCTCTTATTAAGAATTAATTAATGTTAAGTGATTAATATAATTTAATTAATTAGAAAATAGCCACAACATCTTTGATTGATTAGACTTATATATTAAGTGTTAAAATCACATTTAAAATATTAATTGTGATTAATCATACGTAATGTAATAAAATCTACCCACGTGAATTTTATTATATTTGTATGACTAATTATAATAAAATATCAGATTGTGTTTCTTAATTTACCCACAGGAATTAAGAAGAATAATTATTATAATTTGATAGTTTTATCATACGTTTGAATCTAATTTGAGTAGGACTTTAGCCCACAGGCAAGTTTTATGTCACTAGGTTCATAAACTGATACATGTTTTACATTGGTAAAAAAAACATTATATTTAGTCTCAAATTATGAATAATGAAAATGTATGTTTGAATTTCAGTTAATCAATCTAGAAACATTTATGATATTAAGTGTGAAATTCCCAAATTAAATGGGGACAATTATAAGGTTTGGAAGGAGAGAATTCTTCTTCATTTAGGCTGGATGGATATTGACTATGCTATTAGCAAAACTGAACCATCGGGTATTAATGAAACTAGCACTCCAGATGCTATTAATCTTTATGAAAAATGGGAGAAATCTAATCGTCTCTCTGTGATGTTCATAAAGACTTATATATATGCTAGTATCCGTAGTTCTGTTGATCAGCATGAAAAGTTCAAGGATGTTTTGAAGGCCATTGATGATCAATTGGTTACATTTGATAAGGCCCTTTCCAGCACCCTTATAATGCAATTTTCATCCTTAAATCCAATGGGATAAAAGGAGTGCGTGATCACGTCATTAGCATGAGGGATATAGTGGCTCAACTGAGAAATTTGGAAGTTACAATGTCAGATTTTTTCCTAGTACACTACATTTTATGTACTTTATCTATGCAGTATGCCCCTTGCAAAATCTCCTATAACACACATAAGGATAAGTGGTCAATTAATGAACTATTGACTATGTGTGTTCAAGAAGAAGAAAGGTTGATAATGGAAGAGGGTGAAAAGGTATACATGACTACTCAGGGAAAGAAGAAAGGGGATCAAGCCAAGAACAAGGGCAAGATTCCTGCTCAGCCAATCATTAAGAAAAAGTCAAAGTGTTTCTTCTGTAAGAAGAAGGGACACATGAAGAAAGACTGCTCAAAGTTTAAGAACTGGTTTGACAAGAAAGGTACTCCATTTACTTTTGTTTGTTACGAATCTAATATGGTTAATGTTAATCATAACACATGGTGGATTGATTCTGGTTCTACAATCCATGTTGCTAATACCTTGCAGGGTATGGAAAACCTAAGGAAGCCAATGGGAAGTGAGCAGTACATCTATTCAGGAGACAAGATGAGCTCACATGTGGAAGCCATTGGGACATGCAATTTAGTTTTAAGCAGCGGATTTATTTTTCATTTAGACAAGATATTTTATGTTCCAAGTTTTTCTAAGAACTTAATTTATGTATCAAGACTTGCACCATTGGGTTTTTCCTTTAATTTTTCGAATTCTGGTTTTACTTTAATTAATAAATTTGGAATTATTGGTTCTGGTACATTACTTGATGGACTTTACTTTATTGAATTGCAAAATAATGCTGCTTATAATTCTATGCATGTTTCTATCAAGTTAAAACAATGTGTTATGAATGAGGAATCCTCTATGTTGTGGCACCGAAGATTAGGACACATCTCTATCAAGAGAATTAAGAGATTAGTAAATGAAGGGGTACTTAGTACTTTGGATTTGGCTGATTTTGATACTTGTATAGATTGCATTAAGGGTAAGCAAACTAACAAGTCTAAGAAAGGTGCAAAGAGGAGCTCAAATCTATTAAAAATCATACATACAGATATTTGTTGTCCAGATATGGACGCAAGTAGTCCGAAATATTTTATCATTTTCATTAACAATTTTTCACGATATATGTATCTCTACTTACTTCGTTCTAAAGATGAAGCTTTAGATGCCTTTAAAGTTTTCAAGGTCGAAGTGGAGAAACAATGTGGAAAGCAAATTAAAATCGTGAGATCTGATAGAGGTGGTGAATACTATGGTAGATACACGGAGAATGGACAAGCACCTGGTCTATTTGCGAAGTTTCTTCAAGAACATGGGATTGTTGCCCAATAAACTATGCTCGGTTCTCCGGATCAAAATGTTGTAGCAGAAAGAAACCGAACATTAATAGACATGGTGTGAAGTATGCTTAGTAGTTCCAAGCATCCTATGTCATTGTGGACTGAAGCATTAAAGACGACAGTGTATATATTAAACCAATTTCCAACTAAGGCTGTCTCCAAGACGCCTTTTGAGTTATTCAAAGGTTGGAAATCGAGTTTGCGACATATGTGTGTTTGGGGATGCCCGTCTGAAGTAAGAATTTATAATCCACAAGAAAAGAAACTAGACCCAAGGACTATTAGTGCGTATTTCATTGGATATGCCAAAAGGTCTAAAGGGTATAGATTCTATTGTCCATCACATAGCACCAGGATTGTGGAATCGAGAAATGCAAAAATTCTTGAGAATGACTTGATCAGTAGGAGTGATCAATTTTAGGACATTACTTCTAAAAAAGATCACTATGAAGCCCAACCCTCTGGCTCAGGTGATAAATTGATTGTCAGGCACACCCCTCAAGCTCAAATGGGTGTTAGACAACCAGTAATTGAAAATCCACAAACTGTTGAAAATGACCTTATAGATCAAGTTACTAATGAGGAACAACGAGTTTCTCAAGAAGATAATGAAGCAAAATTAAGAAGGTCTACTAGAGTCAAATGGTCAGCAATTCCTAGTGATTATGTGGTGTATCTGCAAGAATCAGACTACAACATTGGAGCTGCAAATGATCCTGAATCATTTTCACAGGCCATGAGTTCTAAGGAATCAAACTTATGGTACAATGCTATCAAAGATGAGATCGATTCCATAGCATCTAATCAAGTCTTGGATCTCGTTGAGTTGCCTAATGGTGTAAAAGTCATTGGATGTAGATGGGTTTTTAAAACAAAGAAAGACTCACAAGGCAACGTTGAGAGACATAAGACAAGACTTGTTGCCAAAGGTTTCACTCAAAAAGAAGGAATCGACTACACAAAGACTTTTTCTCCTGTATCTAAGAAAGATTTTTTCCGAGTAATTATGACATTAGTAGCTCATTTTGACTTTGAGTTACATCAACTGGATGTGAAAACAGCATTCCTTAATGGTCATTTAGAGGAAGAGGTTTACATGAAACAACCTGAAGGATTCTCCTCTAGTGATAAAGAGCACTTAGTTTACAAGCTTAATAAATCCATCTATGGATTGAAACAGGAACCCCGCCAATGGTATCTAAAATTTCATGAGGCCATGACTTCATTCGATTTTGAAGAGAACATCATGGATCAATGTATATACCAAAAAGTCAGTGGGAGTAAGACTTGTTTTCTTGTGTTATACGTGGATGATATTTTACTTGCAACTAATGATAAGGATTTGCTATATGAGGTGAAACAATTTCTCTCAAAGAACTTTGATATGAAGGATATGGGAGAAGCATCTTATGTCATTGGCATTAAGATCCATAGGGAAAGATCTCAAGGCATTTTGGGTTTGTCTCAAGAGACCTATATTAACAAAGTTTTAGAAAGGTTTAACATGAAGATTGTTCACCAAGTGTAGCTCCCATTGTGAAGGGTGACAAACTCAATTTGAGTCAGTGTTCGAAAAATAATTTTGAGCGGGAACACATGAAGAATATTCCATATGCTTCAATTGTTGGACACCTTATGTACGCTCAGGTTTGTATCAGACCTGACATTACATATGCTATTGGAGTTTTGGGAAGATATCAAAGCAATCCAGGTATTGACCACTGGAAAGATGCAAAGAAAGTGATGAGATATCCTCAAGGAACAAAAGATTACATGCTCATGTACAGAAAGACTAATTGTCTGGAAGTGATTGGCTACTCAGATTCAGACTATGCTGGCTGCGTTGATTCACAAAAATCAACATCTGGTTATATCTTTATGCTAGTTGGTGGAGCTATATCTTGGGAAAATGCCAAGCAGACCTTAACTGCCACTTCTACTATGGAGGCTGAGTTTGTTTCATGTTTTGAGGCTACCTCACATGGTGTATGGTTGAAGAGTTTCATGTTTGGGCTTAGAATTATGGACTCTATTTCTAGGCCATTAAAAATGTACTATGACAACTCTGTTGCGGTATTCATGGCTAAGACTAACAAAAGTGGAAGTCGAAATAAATATATCAACATTAAGTACTTAGCCATAAGAGAATGTGTTAAAGAAAAGAAAATGGTCATTGAACACATTAGAACTGAGTTGATGATTGTCGATCCTTTGACTAAAGGCATACCACCAAATATTTTAAGATCATGTAGTACGAATGGGACTTGGTTCCATAATATGATTTTATTGAAAGTACAATTGTTAATTTTGAAACTCTCATTTAGTTTGATATTTTCTTATATAGTTTTGTGCACATTTTCATTTATTTATTTTGAGAAATGTCATTAAGCTTTAATCTGGAATAAATATATGATTTATTCATTAAGTTGAGAGGGAAGATAATATTCGTTATTAATTAGAAGACCTATCACCATAACTTGTATATTTTGTTTCTTCTTATGACTAATGTTGGGTTAAATGGATCAAGTGGGAGAATGTTGGTTTTCTGTTTCTAAAAAGATATTTCATAAAGATGGGAATAAAAAATATGAAGGTTTAGATATTCAGTTTATATTTTTTTCTTCCATAAAGATAGGAATATTTAGATATTCAGTTTATATCTTTTATTCCATAAAGATAAGAATATTTAGATATTCAGTCTATATCTTTTTAGGGAAACCATTTCTGTATGTGGTCCATTTATTGGCCACGTTCACCCACTAACCCATTATCTTATCTCATTCAAGGTTGAGTTTTATGATGGGCAGAACTCTATAAATAGAACTGGACACGCTCTATTTTAGCTCACCAAACCTACTCCTCTCTTCAGAATACACACCATCGATTTTGAGCGAGTGAGGGAATGGAAAACTAAAACCCTGAAGGTTATTGAAGGTTGATAGCAATGGCTGGAGGTAGGTACGTTTGAAATTTATTTTTTTATTTCCACTTTTGTTGTTTGATCTAAACGTGTTGTTTATATTTGTTAACATGTTCAGACCAATATATAAATTGTTTTACATCCTGAACAGGCAACATGGATATTTTGGTCCAATTTACGGACCAATGGGGCAAACCAAGTGAGATGTGCAATGTTGATCCTGATAAGTTAGGAATATTCGACGCTGTGTGAACAACATTGCTAATGACTAATACTTGCCACCATGTCACCCTTTTATTTTGTGATTTCGTTCTACTGTAAGTGGTAAATTTCTTCCCCTTAAGATTGATTATGACGTGCTAAAAATGTTTGTTGAGAATCAAAATTTAGTTTATATTCACAGGTATGTTAGTAGAACAAAGGATGAGTTTTAGAACCTACCTGTGATAGAAAATGTGAATAAACCTGTGAGTGAAACTGTGAATGAACCTATGAGTGAAAAAGTGAATGAATGTATGAATGAAAAATTGAAGAAGAAGAAGAAGAAGAAGAAGAAGAAGAAGAAGAAGAAGAAGGAAGGGTATTAACACTGCATACCAACAAGGTGGGTTCACGTCCAACAACAAAGTGGGTTCACGTCCAACAACAAGGTGGGTTCACCTCCAATTACAGAAAAAAAAGAAGCAAGAGTCTTAAAATATTTTCAAGTTGAGAGGAAGAAGATGAGGGTATTTTAGACATAAAATTTCATAAAAATTCATGTCACCAGCATGTGCCTAATTTCTGTTAAATTATTAAACGGTGTTTAGGACGGAGAGGGTCTGAGTATAATGTGAGCTAAACAATTAAGAGATTTTTTGTAGGATGCAAAAAGGGAGGGGTATCGGGTGAAATTTAAGCAAAATACAGTGGTGGGAGTGTAATTTACTCTAGTATATATTGAAAAGAAAATTTTAAAAATTGTAATTATTGATTATTTTTGCAACATATAAGAAAGACGTTATGCGTGATTTTTTTAGTGATATGATGTTATGCATATTAATAGATTAATAATATAATTTAATGTATTGAAACATCAAAATATGAATATTTTGTATAAAAGTTAATGATATATAGTTGTTGGATATATTTATTTAGCAAAAAAAATTTATTAGATGTATTTTGTTTTTTGTGATTGGCCCTCCCTTTCTTCTTAGTTTAGGTCTTCTCATGCAACATGTCATTTTCCAATTCCAAGTTTAATATGTCTTAATGTAATTATTCTTATAAATTGTATAAGAAAGTAATGGAACAAGGTTAATTAAGTTCAATAGCTAAGACATGAAACTTTAAGTCTATAAAATAACTAAAGGGGATACATATATCTTGTGCAAGCTACATAGTAACGTTAAAGATAGTGTATATGTACAAACCCATTTAGCACTATCTCTTGTTATGGTTTAGGATGATTAACTTCACTCAAGCTTATACAAGGCTTAGACTTAGGAAGGCATAAATTAGGACACTTCCAAGGTGTAGGAAAATATGGAGTATAGTTACATTCAATAAGTCAACTTAACATATCTTAAATTGATACGAAACAATAAATATACAAAACCTACCTTCTTCTACCTTAAGCCACCTTAACCAAAATCCACACTAGGATGAAACCAAGGTCATTTGAAAGATAAGACATAATTTCAGAAGACCACAAAAGGATTTAAGCTAGTTCATTTCAGATTGGTACTATTTTTCAACAATCAAAGCTTCTGAGTGCTACTTATAGGATACAAAAAACATGGTTTTATTATTATACACTTAAGTAGATGCAAATATGATTCATGGACTCCAATTCACTGTCAATAATGTAATGATTTGTTGAACATCCACTATATTCAAAATCATTTAAGCAAATCATTGGCTCAATAACCATTGGTTACAACATGAGATGAGATTAAAGAAGGAATAGTTTCAGATGTCACACCATTGGAACCAAGTCTTACATGTTGCCCTATCTAATTATAACTTTCTCTTGCCCAAAACATTTAACTTTTTTTCTTCTTTTTTCACTTTAAACATCTCTTGAAGCGTTTCACCCCTACATTTCTTTGTTCTTCTCTCATTCCATTAACCTCTGTCACAATGACAAACAATTCCTTTGCAATTTCCCTTTCCCAAAACTCCTTCTCTTCTAACTCAAGATCGACATCCTTTTGGTACAACCACACTAGCTAGCTCCTCCTCCCAACGCCCTCACTATCCACCACCACTTGCTGGTACAAACCAGTCCCAAGAGAATCTCTTTCTCCAACCCCACCTCATAAGAAGCCACGTGGCAGACCACCAGGCTCCAAGAACAAGCACAAGACCATTTCCCTCCTTGTGGCCCAGCCCAGTGAGCCATTTGTGAGGATGTTCATCATCAACGTGGACCCGGGTAGGGACATCATGGAATCCATTCTTGACATTGCTTGTCAAGGTCGCGTTAAGCTCATTGTCCTTAGCACCTCTGGCACAGTCCCCAAGGTGACCCTTCATAACTCGCTCCATGGCACTACCGCCCTAACACTCCATGGGCCCTTCACCTTGCTTTCCCTCAGCAACTCATACTTATTCGACAACCACTACAACCTTAACTTTGGAGCCACCCTTCCCCCTCCTTTATCCTTTGGGATCCACCTCTCGAGGCCAAGCCATTGGTGGTGCCATTAGTGGCAAAGTCATTGTTGGTGACGACATTAAGATCACGCTCTTGACCTTTTGGATTCCTAAGATTTAAAAGCACATTCCTGAATGAAACAAAGGTGATAATGATAACAACAACAACAATAGCAAAAAAAGTTTTAACAGTAACCCTATTGATTGCAATGGGGGTGAATACCAATTGGGATTCAACACAGTTAGTTATGGAATCCGTTGGTGGTGAATGATGTGAAAGTGATGAAATAGGGGCAAGGGGCACAACTAATAATTGAACCCAACAAAGATCTCTCTAAATGTGTCATGTTTTAATTTTTTTTTAAAATTTATGTTTGAGGTCTTAGTTAAAGTGGGATATTAGTTATAGTGTATCATCATAATGGGGGAATAAAAGGATTATTCTCTACAATGTTTTATTTCTTGGTATTAGTGTGACTCCACCCAAATGAATATTTAGAAAGAATTAATGCTTTAGAAATATAATTGTAAATAAAATTAACCATTAGATTATTATTGTTACATTTATGACATAATTTCTATATTAGAGTTTTTTGGTGTCACTAGGAGGTATCAGTGGTTTCTATTTAGCACGCAACCAATCCTCCTCCTACCGAGTTAGCCTAATTTGGGATAAAGTCGTACATCCTGCGCATCTTTATTTCAAAGTTGGAGATTGAATCATAGACCTTGGTTAATTAAAAGACACATGTATTGAATCACATGTGTCAATGACTTCGGATTTTCATTATTAGATAACTTTGATTATAAATTTGAATAAACAATTTATAATTAAATAAGTAGAAGATAATTCAAAGATAGATTTCATTAAGTTTACACTATGAAAGAACTCAGTTTTTGAAAACAAAAATTAACATATTCTTTCTCTAGTGATATAAGAAAATATAAGTAATACATACATTTCTGGTACATAAAAAGGGGAATGTTTTCCTAAAAAACAAATACATTAGGGGGATGAAATGGTGCATCAGTTCAAGATAGGGAAGGCCTCTAGGCTTAAATGATTCATATGTAAAATTTTGTTTAACAATTTCTTTATTATTGGATAAAACTATTATAAAATTTATATAAAAATAGATATTTGGTTTAATTAAATTTCTCATATAACATGTCTAATAATAAATTTGCCTAATAAAAAATTAATTCAGACATACATCATTAAAATTTCAAATTTTATTAATATATATAGATTTATACCATAATTTTAATATTATATTAGAAAATATATAAATATTAAATATTTTTTTTATACAATACAGTAACTTTTAACTATTAATTAATAGAGATCCAAAATATATCCTAAGTCGATTATTCATATCAATAACTTTACAAATAAACAAGTAGAAAAGAAATAAAAAATGATTCATATGTAACATTTTGTTTAACAACTTTTTTATTATTGAATAAAATTATTGTAAAATTTATATAAAAATACAGGTCTGGTTGAATTATATTTGAAGCCCTTGTTCAAAACCCTTCTTTGTTAAAACTCTTTTAAAAAACAAAAATTAAATTCAAGCCCTTGCTAGTTAAAATAGAAGATTATAAAGATAT
The DNA here is from genome assembly GCA_007407185.1 of Glycine tomentella. Lineage (NCBI taxonomy): Eukaryota > Viridiplantae > Streptophyta > Magnoliopsida > Fabales > Fabaceae > Glycine > Glycine tomentella. The sequence continues at coordinate 66,747 of PYAF01003279.1, read as the reverse complement.
AAGATGCATAATATTTTGTACTAGCTAGTTGTCTATATCAATCAGATTACGTCAAGTTCTTATTGTTTAAAATAGTGTGTTAGAGTGTTACTAACACTACTCTCTTATCATGACTTCAATTTCTCATTTAACTTACCCTACCCAAATAATTATTTAGAAAGATTTAATGCTTTGAAATATAGTTGTTAGTAAAATTAATGAATTATTATTGTTACATTTATGACATAATTTCTATATTAGAGTTTTCTGGTGTCACTAAGAGGTATGAAAGGTTTCTATTTAGCACCAAACCAATCCTCCTCCTACCGAATTGGCCTAATTTGGGATAAAGTCCTTATAATGACCCTCACAATTAAAGTGATGAGCTATGGTTTAAATGAAGAATGTAAAGATTATGCTAAGTGTTAAGAAGTCTAATTATGCCAAGCAAGTCAAGTAAAACTCTTAATAGAGAATGATACAAGTTGAAATGATATAAATTATAAGAGATGATGATTTAGGTGTGTGATTAAAGATCTATGGCCAAGGTAAAT
>PYAF01003279.1:33816-57658 GCA_007407185.1 Glycine tomentella | reverse complement strand
CAAAGAGAAAAGTTTAATTGCTTGCATTATTATATTGCTTCTATTTCCTGTGTATGTGCTTATATAACTGTATTGTATCGCTTCTTCTGCCTGTATATTTGTTTATATAACTGTTACTATATCGCTTCTTTTGGCCTGCATATTTGTTCATATAACTGTTAGTGTTACATATCTGTTACGGTTATATATATATATATATTATGTAGACTGTTGTACGGGAGCAAGTCCCAGAGATAAAGACTTTGGGTTCGAGTCCCAAAGCACCTATTGTCAAGACAACTGTAAGACCTTGGCAGAGGAACCAGGGCAAGATGTGATGGGTGTAGAGTAAGACTTCGAGTTCAAGTCCCGGAGCGTCGAATCACCAAAGAGAAAAGTTTGATTGCTTACATTCATATTGCTTCTTTTGCCTGTAGATTTGTTTATATAACTGTTATTATATAGCTCCTATTGCCTGTATACTTATTTATATAACTGTTAGTATTACATATCTGTTACGATTATATATTATATAGACTGTTGTGTTGAAAGTGAGTTCAGGGACTTAGAGGTTTCTTTAAGCCCCTGGAGCTTACTGAGACTCGGGTTGTCTCACCCTTTTTCTTGGGGAATATCATTTCAGGAGGAGTTAGTAGGGGAGATCCCTCTTCTAGCAAGGCTCCTATGGGCGCGTGATGGAGCAGCAGCTGCTGTTGATTCGGATTAGATTATCTTCTCGTTTGCGTGTGACATATTTAGGCGTGTGTTTCAGTACGATAGGACTACTATAGTACTGTTGATCCATTGATGGATAGTATCTATGTTGAGACTAAGTTTGTATTTGTGCCACCGCCTAAAGGGTGGATATCAGTATGTACGACTTAAGAGTTATTTATGTATGAAGTATTCAGCTTTCTGTATTAAGTTATGCCTGGGGTTATAAGTTAAATTAAATCTAGCATTGCAGTATCGTATTATGTGAACTTCTGGGAAAAGAATTTGAGAAAATGTTTTGGAAAAATTTAATCACGATTTCTATACTATGTTTCCAAAACGGATTTTTAATAAGTCTTCCGCTGAAAACTCTAGTACCAAGATGAGTAACAACCGGAGTACTACGGGGTGTTACAAGTACAAGTGTAAGATAAAGTCTTACATCGGATAAAAATAGAAAAGTTGAGCACCATATAAGTGAGGAGAAGACCCATAAATCTGAGCCTTAAGGTTTTGGGTTAAGGTGCGGTGTCTAGTTCACTTATATGGTTACTCATGACACATTGGTGTAAATCTCTCCGATATTTACCCCTCTCGATTTTCCAACAATTGGTATCAGAGTCGATGATTCGACTTGGTGACCGGCTCAAATGATTAAAGATGGCGTAGATGGATCCATGGACATGGAGATTTATTTTATCAAAAGTCTTCTTGGTGGGTGAGTCCATGCATGGAGGCCAGACAACGAGTCCTGCAAGTGTTGTGGCGGTACAAGGTACTTGAGCATGTGAACTCTAATGACCACCATGAAATACTCGTGGATGATAATGACTTCTACTCGAGGGGGGCTACCATGTGGGAGAGACTCAAACTTGAGGGGAAGATTGTGGAGTAAAAGTGTGAGGTAAAGTCCCACATCAGACATAAATAGAAAAGTTGAGCACTATATAAGTGAGAAGAAGACTCATAAACCTGATCCTTAAGGTTTGGGTTAAGGTGTTATGTCTAGTTCATTTATATGGTTACTCATGACCCACTGGTGTAAATCTTTCCGATATTTAACCCCTTGATTCCTAACATTGCTAACATAGACCCTCTTAAAATTTAGAAGGTGTATGTTAGCTTCCAACACCATTTCATTTGCACAAAAAACTTTTCTCCTTTTACTTAAATCAATAAAATATAAAGGATAATTATGTAGCTTTCATTTTATTTAATTTTTAAATAACTTCATATCCTTTTTTATTTGATATTATTTCAAAATATAAAATAGTGTTAAGTCAAAAGACATTTATGTCAAACTCTTAATTGTTTTGATTGTCTACAAATAAATACAAATGTTAAAAATTATGTCTTATGTGCTATCCAATTTTGCATTGAGTCTGCGTTTATCAAATGATAACAAGCTATAACCATGATCTAATACAACATTTAAGAGTTGGCATTTAAAACTTAATTTATTATTCTATGTCTAAGATTCATCTGGTAGAGACATTCTCCTAGGATATGTTGAATCCTATGAAGAATAAATGAAGCTCGAGATCTAAAAGTGCAAAATTTGATCAAAAGACGCTCTCTGTTGTGTAAACATACATTGACTAAGAATGAGAACTGACTTTCTGCTGAACCGCTCAACACGAAGGTCCACAAGAATGGACTCTCTATAGGAAGAAAGAACGTGCATTTAATACAAGTGAAGAACAACAACATGAATCTTGTGAGCAAACATTCAATATTTGTTCTTAAGGTTATATAACAAAATTTGTTCCCAAAAGTGTGATGAGGTGGTGATAAATTAGTTTCTCGAAGATGAAAAATATAAATATAGTCATTGAATGTGCAAAAAGTGCACAAAATTAGTCATGTCATGTGTGCTTTTTTTAGTAACATGATGTTATATGTTTTAATAGACTAATAATATAATTTAACTTATTGAAACATCAAATTATGAATATTTTATATAAAAATTAATGGTATATAGTTGTTGGCTGTATTTATTCAGAAAAACCAAAAAAGTTATTGAATTTATTTTATATTTTGTGATTGGTCCTCCCTCTTTTCTCAGTGTAGGTCTGCCCCTGCAACATGTCATTGTCCAATTTCATCTTTAATATGTCTTAATGTAATTATTCTTATAAATTGTAGAAGAAAGTAATGGAACAATGTAAATTAAGTTCAATATCTAAGACATGGAACTTTAACTCTATAAAATAACTAAAGTGAATTAATATATCTTGTGCAAGCTACATAGCAACGTTAAAGATAGTGTATATGTACAAATCCACTTATCATTATCTCTTTTTATAGTTTAGGATGATTAACTTCACTCAAGCATTAAATGCTTCAATGACCATTATCATCATACCAAAAAATAAGTGAAGTAATCAATCCATTGTTAGAGAATGTACTCTTGGAGATGAAAGCTATAAATACCATAACTTTTGAAGAACAAGTACATGATTCTCGTGTGCAAACATTCAATATTTGTTTTTAAGGTTATAAAACAATTTTTTTTCTCCCAAAAGTATAATGTGGTGGTTATAAAATAGTTCTCGAAGATGAAAAATACAACTATAGTCATTGAATGTGAAAAAAGTACACCAAATTAGTCATGCCATTAAATTTTTTAGATCATTTTGTCATTAAATTTTAATAGTTAAATGTTTTTTTCACCAAAAAAATTGTAATGTTCAAAGACAAATTTGACATTAAGTTGCATTTTTTCAATGACCAATTTGACATTAAATTATAAATTATATCGATCAATTTTTCATTAAATTATCTTTAGGACTAATTTGTCAAACTTTTGACACACTCAGGAATTAAATTTAAATTTTTATCTTTCAGGGAGCAATTTATTAGAACCTCACATTTTCAGAGAAAAATTTGCATAGTTACATATTTTTAAAGTTTAAATCATTATGCAAATAAATTTTACCTCTTAACTTTATTTTTAAAACTATAAAATTAATGGTAATATATTTTTTAAGAAATCTTATCTCAATATTATATTTGATCAAAATTTAGTTTGTATATGATTAAGATTTTTATCTCCTGAATTTTTTAAATTATAAAATTAATAGTACTTTTATCCTTTTTAAGAAATTTTATCTAAATATTATATTTCATTGATTTTAGTTACTACATTATGAGATTTGTTCTTTGTTAATGTCTAATTGTTAATTTTTTTTTTTTGTAATTGAAGGAGTTCTTGTTTTCAAATACCATGTAAAAAAGTGTTATTGGATTGATTGAAGATTATTGTAATTTCCAAATTTTGGAAATGTAAAATAACAGTTATTGTAATCACGAGTTGTAACATCGATAAGTCTGAAAGACATCGCACCACACAAAATAAAGTTTCTTAATTTTTTATATTTTAATTTAATGTTTAGTAACAAGACTAAACTTCCTAAGAAGATGTAAGATAATTTTTTTATTTAATACTTATTAGTATATATTGAAAAGAAAATTGTTGAAATTAATAATTATTGATTATTTTGAACCATATAAGAAACGCATCATGGGTACTTTTTTAATGATATGATGTTATGTGTTTTAATAGAAATATAATTTAACATATTGAAAAATCAAATTATGAATACTTTGTATAAAAATTAGTGGTATATAGTTGTTGGCTGTATTTTTTCAGAAAAACAAAAAAGTTATTGGATGTATTTTATATTTCATGATTGGTCATCCCTCTTTTCTCAGTGTAGGTCTGGCCCAGCAACATGTCATTGTCAAAATCCGAGTTTAATATATCTTAATGTAATTATTCTTATAAATTGTAGAAGAACTTAATGGAACAAGGTAAATTAAGTTCAATAGCTATAACATTGAACTTTATGTCTATAAAAGAGCTAAAGTGGATTCATATATCTTGTGCAAGCTACATAGCAACATTTATTAAAAATATATCAAACATACATCTTTAAAATTTCAAATTTTATTGTTATATATAGATTTATAACATAATTTTAATATTATATTCAGAAACCTATAAATGTCAATTAAAATTTATACAATATAGTAACTTTCAATTATTAATTAATAGAGATCCAATGATATATCCTAAATCGATTATTCGTATAGTAATTTTACAGATAAACAAGAAGAAAAACAAATAAAAAATGATTTTCAACAACTTTATTTAACGAATTCAACTATTTTACTGATAATATCTTATCATATTTTTTAATCTAATTACATTAGAAAATTTTAAACAGTGTATTTTTAATATATTTTTCTTCATATAATTTTATTGTTGAATAAAATTCATATAAAGTTTTCATAAAAATATGTGTTTCACTGAATTCTATTTCTCATTTAATAGCTCTTAATTGCTTTTCACTTGACTAAAAATTTATTATAAAATAATAAATATATTAAAAGAATTATATTTAAAAAATACATTCCTAATATGAATAATTTTTATTACAAATATATGTATAACATAACTTATTCCTAATTAGAAAAAATAAATTTTAATTTTTTAATGGTTTACTGAGCTCAACTATTTTAATATATTTTAAAAAAATTACTATTGTTTTCTCATCATAGTTTTTCGTAATTTAAGTAGAAAAGTTTAATTAATACAACTTTTAATATATTTATCTTAATGTACATTTTATAATTGAGTACGATCCATATAAAATTTGACATGATATTGAGAATTTAATTGAACTCTATTTCTCATGACACGTATCTTTATTTCTATTTCGTTAATGATTAAAATTCACATAATAAAATGTGTCTCATTAAATTTTATTAATCAATTAATGAGTCTAACTTATTTTTATAGAGACCATGCACGTTTTACCTTTCATGAAAGGAAATCTTATTTAATTTGGATAAGATCACTATATAGGTAGCGAAATACTTTCTCTAATTATTTTACATAATAGTATTTCCAACATTTGAACTGTAGACAACATATTATGTTTGAAAAATCTCATGCTAACTGATCAACACACTGAAAATAATCAATGACTGTAATGTAACTTAGACCTAATTAAATAATAAATTAAATAGTAATACATTAAAAAGAATATATCACTAACATTATTCATTTTATTATGATCAGTGTATTTATAACATAGTTCCCTTATCAAATAATTTTAATATATATTTCAATAAATGATTTCAAAACCTTTAACTATAATACCAACCTTAAATTATATTACCTTTTATAAATAAATTCTCCAAGACTTATAATCTTTTGTTATATTGTCAATAAAAGGAAACCACACCTTCAAAATTACACCCCTCAAACTACTATGTCCACTTTTAATACTTGAAATGTTTCTCAAAACGTCCCTCCATTATTATCTCTTCAACTCTTTAGAGAAGTCAATGCCACCATCACTCTATAAATTAATCTCCCCCTCCCCACCAAACATAGCATCACACCATTAGAACCAACTCTTACATGTTGTCCTACATAACTATAATTTTTCCTTGTTCAAAACATTTTACTTCTTTCCATTTTCTCCTCTAAACATATCTTGAAAAATTTCACCCTATATTTGTTTGTCCTTCTCTCATTCCATACACCTTTTTGTGACAATGACAAGCAATTCCTTTGTGATTTCCCTCTCCCAAAACTCCTTTTCCTCTGACTCAAGATCGACATCCTTTTGGGACAACAACAATGCCCCTTCCTCTCAATGCCCCCACCATCCACCACCACTTGCTGGTACAAACCAGCCCCAAGAGAATCTCCTTCTCCCAACCCCACCTCCTAAGAAGCCACGTGGCAGGCCACCAGGCTCCAAGAACAAGCACAAGACCATTTCCCTCCCTGTGGGCTAGCCCAACGAGTCATTTGTGAGGATCATCATCATCAATGTGGACTTGGGTAGGGACATCATGGAGTCCATTCTTGACATTGCTCACCAAGGTCGCATCAATCTCACTGTCCTTAGCTCTTCTGGCACAGTCACTAGGGTGACCCTTTATAACTCGCTCCAAGGCACTGCCACCCTAACACTCCATGGACCTTTCACCTTGCTTTCCCTCAATGACTCATACTTATTCAACAACCACTGCAACCTTAACTCTAAATCCATCCTTCCTCATCCTTTATCCTTCGAGATCCACCTCTCCACCTCTCCACCTCTCGAGGACAAACCACTGGTGGTGCCATTGGTGCCCAAGTCATTGCTGGTGACGATGTTAAGATCACACTTTGCACCTTTTGGAATCCTGAGATTTACAAGTACATTCCTAAAGAAAGCAAATGTGACAATGATGACAACAACAATAGCAAAAAGAATTATAACAATAACCCTATTGATTGCAATGGGGGTGGAAACCAATTGGGGTTCAACATGGTTAGTTGCGGAATCCGTGGGTGGTGAATGATGTGAAAATGATGAAATAAGGGTAAGGGGCACAACTAATAACTAAAGCCAACAAATATCTGTCTAAATCTGTCATTTTGTTTTGTTTTATTTATTTATTTATGTTTCAGGTCTTAGTTGAAGAGTGATATTAGTTATAGTGTGTCATCAAAATGGTGGAATAAGAGCATGGTTCTCTACAATGTTTTATTTCTTGGTGTTTTTTGTTGGGTGAAGCATTATGAGTCAGCATGCTGGTTTCCATTTATCTTTTTTAAATGAATTTATACATGTAATCAATGCCTCAATTTATTAATCAGTTCAATTTATTGGCCACATTCACCCACTAACCCATTATCTTATTTCATTCAAGGTTGAACTCTGTGATGGACAAAACTCTATAAATAGAACTGGGCACGCTCTCTGTTTTAGATCACCAAGCCTACTCCTCTCTTCAGAAAAACACATCATCGAGTTTGAGCGAGTGAGGGAGTGGAAAACTAAAACTCTGAAGGTTACTTGAAAGTTGATAGCAATGGTTGGAGGTAGGTACCTCTGAAATTTATGTTTTCTATTTCCACTTCCGCTGTTTGATCTGAAGGTGTTATTTATGTTTGTTAACATGTTCAGACCAATATAAAAATTTTTACATTTTAGTTCTGTGATGAGCAAAACTCTATAAATAGAACTAGACACTCTCTATTTTAGATCACTAAGCCCTACTCCTCTCTTCAGAAAACACACCATCAAGTTTGAGCGAGTGAGGGACTAGAAAACTAAAACTCTAGAAGTTACTTGAAGGTTGATAACAATGGCTGGAGGTAGGTACTTCTGAAATTTATTTTTTTTATTTCCGCTTCCGCTGTTTGATCTAAACGTGTTGTTTATGTTTATTAACATGTTCAGACCAATATAAAAGTTTTTACATGAAAGCCTTCATGTCATTTGCTCAATAGAAATAGTCAAAGCATCAAGGTATATTCAGGTTTTGAAGATATGGGACATATTGCCTTTAGAGGATATCCCACAATTGGCTAAGCACTTTGACAATGTATTCAAAAGTTACACTAATGAATATATCAGTAGTTGCACGTGCAAAGAAAAAAGAGGCTTTTTTGGGTGAGTGCATTCAATTGCATTATTTTTAACATATTCAAGCTGCTCTAACCTTAACTGATATGGAGCATTTGGCTTCTTTCTTTGTGAACAGGAACACAGCGTTTCCTTTGAGTTGGCCACTTTCTGCTAACATAATTTTTTTTAAGGATGGTCATAATATTCCAAATTGAAGGAAATTTAAATGCTAATGAAGATGCAAGTGATGCTGAAAGAGTATGTTGTTGATGAAGTACTGATCCATTTACAGAGGTAACATTGCCATGATAGTTTAGAAGTGGATCATCCAATCAGTGTAACACAATTCTCTTCCCTCGAAGTACCACGGTTTTTATATTACTATGCTAATCCAAAATGAGAAGTTGCACCATATGGTAATTAAGTCTATGGAAGTATGGATCCAATAATTATGCAAATCTGGGACAAGAGTCCAAGTTGATTGCTGAGACTGAAAAAATAGTCTAAAGACAGTTATTCTGGCTCAGATATGACATGAAGACTTCGATATGTGCTGTGATCCATATGAGTAACAAAAAGACGATGTTTTGAGGTTAGCTATCTTATATGTAGTGTGGATTGTGGTTTCAAATGTTTCTTTATTTTTCTTCCTGTTTAAGAAACAACATAATAGTCTCAAGTCTAACCGTTTCAACTATTTGATTTTAAGCTTTATTGTACTTTTGGTTCCATATTATCATCGAAACTCATTTTTGTCTCCCTATTTTATATTTTTTTTATGGAAATTTGGTCTTTATGATATTGCAGCTTGTTGAATAAAGATTGAAGTATAAGCTTTTCTTCGATTCCCCGGGAAGCTGATAAGGCAGCGGACCTACTTGCTGCTTGGGCATCACGAGGCTCTAGTTCTTTGGGAGGCTCCTCCCATTGCTGTTTTTCTTAATTTTTTTATCGACAAATGTTAATTGTTAGTTTTTGTTAGTAGGGATCGAACTCAGGACCTTTCTTTCTTAACCACCCCACCAACTTGATATCTCCCTCCACCCATTGCTGCTCTAGAGGTTTTAGTAGGCATTTTGTGACCTTGCTGTAAACGGGTTTTCTTTTGTTCTCATAATTCTCACTTTACAAGAAAAAAAAGCATGTTCCCATAGGTACTCCGTTGCATACTTCAGCTCAACTTCTTAATAGAAATTGCTGTTATGATCAAGGTTTTAAAAAACTGTCTGCCGCCGTGATTTGAGGCACAATATCAAGGTTTTTTAATTATTTGCAACCGCAACACAACCACAATTTTGACTGCACCGATCGCATTTGTCCATGATTTGCTGCGATATCAACAAACGCGATGAAACTGCAACGCGATCACTATCGATATTTAAAACCTTGGTTGAGTGTTACCCAATATTATAAGATTTATAGATGCAAGTTATTCGAGACTACAAGTAGACTATTGCTTATGAGAATAACTATAGACTACAATATCATTGCAAACAAATATAAATATAGCAAACAAACATGAAGGGGGTGATGCACTTGACACCTCTAGTGGTTCCTAGTATTAGAAAGTTGGGAACTCAATTTGGGAGCCACGTTTACCTCTAGGGAACACAGGGCATTCAATGAAGTTGGACCCTGAAGTGTCCACACACAAGTAAACTTGGTAAAGCTGGCTGTTACGTGACGCGTCCACATTGCACTCAATATATGGAGTATACCCAATTGCATCTTTTATAGCTCCCTTGATGCTGCTTAGGCTGTAAAACCTTCCATCTGGTTGTATACCTATTTAATCCAAATGCATGTTTATTATTATCAGTGACTCGGTGAGAATATATAATAGAAAAAGTTATTCATTTAATTTTTATAGTTGCTCAAACTTTAAAATCAACACTTTATTCCTTATATGAGTACTTTTGAATCTGTTTTGGTCTCAGTCATTACATGAACTTTATATTTTTAGTCCTTACCGGTATGTAAAAGCAGGGATAAAAAAGAATTCCAAAGTGCTTGTACAGAGACGAAAGAGAATAATTCTTAAGTGTAAGGACCAAAAGGTAAAATTTATGCAAATATAAAGATCGAGTAATTTTCCTACATAATACTACATACACATTGGTGTGACATCACAAAATTATGTGGCAATTATTGAACCAGTTTTGGTTTTGAATATGCAATAATAATGTACCAGTATTTGTAAGAGCTATGAGGTTGGTTCTCTGCTTGAGGTCAAGGGCTGCTTCAAAATAGTCATGTTGTTTGAGGACTGATTGAGAACAATTCTCCCGTTCATGGGTCCAGAATTGAACTCCATTCCCACTTGGGCATGCTAGTTTGGGCCAATTCGTCTGCAAGCTACTTGTGAGATCTGATATCTGTCACCATATGCAACTTATTAATTCTTTTTTATATCATGGTATCGGTACAATATAACCTCTGTCGAGAGTAATTACTAATCTTCATTGGAGGTCATAAGCACACACAAAATAAATATTTTTCTTCCTACATAATTTATTATATATACCATGGACCAACATAATTCTAATCCTTAGTCACTTGATTAAGAGACAAGACCACTAAAACAACTTATTAATGTCCAAATGCGCGAGTGGCAAATAAAGCAAGCATTTTTATTTCCCAATCAAGAAGTGGGACAGTTACAAGAAAAAGTGGAACACGGAATTGAAGTGTATAAAGGAATATTCTTTCCTTTGATTTCTTTTAGGGTTTGTTTGGGAGAGGGATTTTAGAGGGGAATGGAGGGAAGGAAAAGGTTTAAGTGGTAATATCTCCTTGTTTGGGAGTTTTAATTTTTGAGGAAAAGAATTTGAGGATTTTTAAAACTCCTCTGAAATCCTCCAAAGCCTAAAAATTGTTGTTCCCCCCAATTTGAGGGTTTTTAGAAAGAAAAGTAATTAAAATTACTATCCTACCCCAACTACAAATTAAAAAATATATTAAAATATATTTTTAATATATTTTTACATTTAAATATATAATTTTCATATTTAACATCTTATTAACTCTCAATTTCTATTTTTTAATATATTTTTAACTCCCAAACAAGGAGGAAGGAACTTCCCTTATTTTTCTTCCTTTCCTTCTCCTCCCTTTCCCTTGAATCTCTTTCCTTCTCTTTCCCTCCTAACTCCCAAACAAAGCCTTAAGCTTTTCTCTGCTTGTGGCACGAATACTTAATTCAAGGATAAAAGTTTGTAGAATGACGCATAAAAAGGGGACAAAAAGTATAACGCTTAGATAGGAAACGATTGTTTTGTGAGGGAACAAAAAGGCAAGGAAATTTTAATTGGATGAAGCATATTATTTATTTAGCTTTACAAATTGATTAAGTAATGGGTTACGGGACAGAGAAGTAATCTTGATTCAAGAGAAGCAAGCAAGTGCAGCAATGTTTCAAATTACAATTGTAGTTACCTAGCGATTAACTAGTACTAAATTTGCCATTGTCTAAGAACTCCAAAACTACAATTTCACCATCACTCACTATTGTCGTTGCCTATAGCAATTCGGTGAAATAAAGTATATAATGAAAAAGTAATCCTTGAAATATATGTATTATTTATGCAACTAGTTGAACTATATTTGCGAACTTTAAAAAAATTGCTCAAGTCACAATTAAAAGGATTGCTCGAGTCACAATTAGATGGGTATGAACCATCTTTGTAATTAGGTCAATGTTATCGTTAATAGATTTAGGATAAATTCGGATACTATCTTAAAATGTGGATTTGAACCTAATTCAATCTCAAAAACTAGCTCATAAGATAAAGGTTGTCCCCCATTTATATATTCTATCTTGGTACTATCTCTAATCGATGTAAGACTTAGATTTTTCTAGAAGAAAAAAGAATAAAAAGCTTACTTTAGAGAATGAATGACCTTATTATAACAAGGTTACACAGATTGAAGACACAATCTAACATGCTGAACAATGTAGTAGAAATCAAAATCCTGTGAAACAATTAGAGCAGACAAATGCAGAAGCAGCAAAAGCTTCATCGATATGGACCCTCTAGATTCCATTTTTGCCACTATTTGTAAGGACTATGATTATCTGGTATGAAATGAAGATGGCATGGATTGATGAATTTATAGAGATGAGAGGGAAGGTGAGTAGGTGTGGTGTGGAAGATTGGAGTATCAAAGATAGATAGTAACGTTTACTGCTCAAGCATCATAATCAACCTATCGTGGTTTACGTGTGTAACTAATTACACAATAATAGTGACATGTCCGTTCACGCTTTTGTTTCTTTTAATAGTCCTCATACGCTAATCATGAATAGGTGGGAAAGCAGTGTTTGTGTAGTTTATAATATCAAGGGGTCGCAAATAAGGATAAAAATGGACCGGATCAAGTCAAACCTTATGTCTAACGTGACCTATTTTGTATTTCTAAAAGTCTGAGATTGTTATATGTCACAAGTTTATTTTTAAAATCTAAATCGGACTTTTATATAAATATGACCTGACCTGTTATAACATATTTGGAGGTCTGTTTTATATTAAGAAATATAAAAAATTATTGTATAATTATAAAATTATTATGCTTTGAAGTATTAGAATGTAAAACATTGTATTCTTATTTATTATTTATTTATTTAATAAAGTCAAATATGTCCATTTAAAACATTAAGACAATTTTAAGTAATATATAAGACAAAAGCTGACCTACATATGTGACATGTTACCAAAACCTTTCGAGTATTACCAAGAAAAAAAAAAACTTCTATTTTTATCACTCATCTATGCAGATAGAAATCAATATATTCTAAATATTTAAATGATTCAAATCATGAAGCCAGTAAAATAATTTTGTAATTTCATTACAATAATTATAATATTATATATCATATCATAATAATAACAACAATAATATTTATATTAAAAATAATATCATTGCTAATTAGGACAATCTATTAATTTTAATAGTTTATTTAAAAGGTTATGATCTGACCTATTTAGCTAAAAAGTCCTTTTAAAAAGCTTTGAGTATGCCTTTTTGCTAAACTAGTCGGACTAGGCCTTAAACATGCTATGTTATAGGACAGCCTAATTACACCTCTAATTGTTTGGATCTAGTTTTTTATTTTATTTTTTCTGAGCATACACGTTTGAGGTCAACAATAATCATAGAACTAAATCCAGTGGAAGAGAGAGAGGGGGGGGGGGGGGGGGGGTAAATAATACTTTGGGTATCTTACAAATTACATGGAAAATAATACTTTGTAACCGCATGTGAACGCATTTAAAAATAAAATAAAAATACTAAAACATAATAGATCAAAAATAACATTTAGTCATTTTGTTATTTTGTTTTGTTGTTACTCAAAGTAATTTTCAACTTACATGCAATACTAACTTGAGTTACTTTTGAAAAATTAGTTTTCTGTTGATAGTGATTTTTCAAGAGTAACCTCAAATAAAAGTATTGTTAATTAGTATTATTTAAATAAATTTTATTTTATGAACATATTTTTCAACAAAAAAATCTAAACAAATTACATTATGTTATTTTATTTTATTTATCAAACTTGAATTTACAACATAATTTTAATTCAAACTTATATTTGAGATTTGTAATCCAAACATGCATAATTTGTAAATTCATTTGTCTGCTTAAGTAGTCTCAATAATTGAACTCTAAGTAAATTGGACTCGCATAAATTCCTAACATATATGATCAGGAGAAATTACCTAAACAAATCGAGAAAATAATACAATGAGGCATAAAGTCCATTAGTTGAATTTAGAATGCACTATTATTTTGTCATACAACCCCAATGCCTCCATAAAATGGTTTCGTGCTTCCTTTACCTCAACCCCAACTAATGAATAACCTTCGTTATCCCCAAAATTTTGTGATTAAGAAAAAAAAAAAAGTGAGTTTCATACAAAAATATCATCATAGGTTTGTACCTATATAGCAAGAACCTCTCGCATATGTTGATGATTTGTCCTACTAGAAAAGCCATATTCCAAGAAAGTATATAAATATTTTAAAACTAATCAAATTCAAAATAAAAATAGTAGTAATAAAACATGAACCTCATTATGATGGTTACATGGAAGGTAGCATATCTCCATTCATACCAATCTTGTTGACATCACTTAGACCTTATATAGCTGCAAAAGATACCTCACAAATCTTCATAGATGTGACCTCCTCAATGATTGTATTTGGAGGTTTGGGGACTCAATCTATTCGATGGTAAAACCGTGACATTCATTATAGTTTTAATTTCATGTTCATGATGGAACAAACTTGGTTAACACTAATTAGCCTTTGTCCTTGTTTGTTTCCCCCATTTAATTCTTGTGTTTGCAGTTACTTTAGGATGACCTTAACTGATCAGAGAATTACGTACGTACTGGAATTGCAAGTTGCAATGCCAAATTTTGTTCCCCTCTATTTGTTTTTTTCTTTTTCACAATTTTCTTGAATTACAATGATTCTTCGTACAATCATCATTAAAGGCGTGAACACGTACGTTTCCTCTTATCCACCAAAATTTCTCCTCATATCTACATTATTTGAACACTAAGAACATATTTGTATTGGTGGTTTTTTTTTTTTTTTTCCCTACATCCATCTTGGATTTATTGCCCCCAAAATTATGTATAATGGATTTATGTGCCTTTTTTTGCCCTTAGTTACTATCAACCAATCACCATAGAGACCATTATGACCATTATGGCCTTTATTTACGTGGTTACACTATTACAACGCCGGTTTTCTACGATGGTTGTTTGAGGCTTTTTACGACGGTTGTTGAACCGTCGTCGTATCCTGTATCGTAGAAAATGATGATTTTCAACGATGGTTCTAGAACCGTCTTTGTTTGCACTATTTAAAGATGGTTGTTTAAAACAACTGTCATAGTTTTTTTTCAAAAAAAATTAAAAAAATAAAAAATATGTCATTTACGCGGTTTTCCAGAACAATCGTCTTAGAATGTAAGATTCGAGGACGATTTTTTAAAAAATCGTCTTAGAAAGTAAGATACTAAGACAGTTTTTTAAAAATCGTCTTCGTTCGAAAGTAAGATACGAGGACGATTTTTTAAACAACCGTCTTAGAAAGTAATATACGACGACGATTTTTTAAACAACCATCTTAGAAATGTCGATACGAAGATGGTTTTATATACAACCGTCTACGAAAGTTGTATATTCAAAGACGGTTTACTGGAAGAACCATCTTCGAATGTGTAATTCTAGAACGGTTACGTGACAACCGTCTTAGAATTTACTGTTTTTTCACATATTTAAAGACGATTTTACCATTAATTAAAAATCGTCGTTGTTAGCATTGTTTTTTTTAAACAGTATTATTCAATTTTATAATAATTATTAATTTTAATAAATATTTATTTGTTATGGATTTAATTTTGTTACTTAAAAAATATATTTTTGTTACACACTTGAAGCACGAATACAAGTAAAATGATAGATGAAAAAAAAAATTTAATACACTTAAAAATTAATACACTTACAAATAACACTACTTGTACAAATGTACTAGTAATCTAAGTCATGTATATAAGTGAATAATTTTGCATTTTGAATTCAAAACAAAATACTCTTTTTCTAGCTTGTTGATAAGAGTAATCTGTACATTAAAACTTAGGTTATTATCCAGACCAAGAAAAACATTTTCAGGAACTACAGAATAAACCTTCTCTTAAGTCAGTAAGTCACAAAGGAAGGGAGAGATGTGAGCATTTGAGAGAAAATATCCCACAGTGTAAGCAATTGAAGCAACTTTTACCATTAAAAGGTGTGTATAAGCCATCAGGTTGATTCTGTTCACATGGATTCATCTCATTTAATCAACTATAATATTTTCTTCAAATAAATTATTAGGACAATGCCATCAAGAAAAGCTGCAGGAAGAAAATGCCCTTCTCGACAGTATCCTTTCATTCAATAAGAAATGATATAAATGTTCAAACTGTTTTAAGGCAATATTATACCGGTATAATAGTTTTGATTAAAAGGAGAAGCCAAGAGGTTGGGTAACAGATTAATAAAATAAAATTGAGATTTCAATTTTAAATAAGATGAGTGAAAAGAACACAAGACAACAATGAAATAACAACGGGTGGCCATAGAGAAATAACTAGCATCCCTTGATATGACATTTTCTTAGTGAATATTATGAAGGCCTAGATTTTTTTGCCCAAGACATGCCATAGAGAAATCGGTTCTGCTTCCGATGGTCAAAAAGCAAAGTACAAAAAAGGGAAGAAAATAAAAAAAAAAAAAAACTCACTCAGTGAAGCCTTCATAGACAGTTCCAAAGGACCCATTTCCCAAGACATCACCTTTTTGCCACAAGGTGAAGGTATGTCTGAACCACTCGCCGGAGGAGTTAAATGGAATAACCAACTCATCAGCGGGTGCAGAATTATGAGCCAAACAAGCCATCTCCCTCTCCCTCTCGCAACCAACATCACCGTTATCATCGTGGGAAGTGGTGAAAGAACTGGAATCGGTGAAAAGCACGCTCCTTTCGCTGTGTCTCAAATTCACTCTATCGACACAACCCCTAGTACCCACGTTGTTGTGCTCCCCAGAAGACCAAAGGAAGGAAGAAGAAACCGCAACAGAAAGTGAAACGGCATCATCTACACCCAAACCCTCTGACAACCACCCCGTCACCACCACCACCACCACCAAGATCGCACCTCTGCTGCCTCAGATTCCCAAAGTCGTTCCTTCCCCCAAACCCGAAACGGTGAGACACAAATAGAAGAGGAAGTGAAACACGAAGTGGTGTTGGGATTTATGATTTAAATTTTGAAAAACTGATGAGAGAGAAAAAGTAATAGGAAGCGACACAATTTAAAAATCGTTTTTCCAAAATCGTCTTTGAACCTTTGTTTTCAAAAACGGTTTCATTAAAACCGTCTTTGAATATTGCCTTCTAAGACGGTTCTAAAAGAACCGTCTTCGTTTATTTTATTTTATTTACCAATTTGTCACCGCCCATTTTTTTCAAATTGGTTTTCGTATAACCGTCGTAAATCTATTGTCATAGAAGACATTCTTTTTAGTAGTGTTAACACTAACCAAATTAAAAGTTACATGTTGACCTGTATCTTTCGTATTTATTCTCCCTCACTGCTATTATTTGGAGGTCTTTGACAATGCCACCTGATCATTCTTCTTCTTAGGGAATTCTTAGTAATATGACCATAGAGACTGCAACATTTGCAGGTTAAATGGAGGCCTTCGTACTTTACATTGAGCTAATGATTACATGAAACCAAACTCACCCCCAGCATTAGTTGACTCAAGTTGATCTCCTCACATATATTAGCAAACTTGCCTCTTGACACAACCATGGTTGTGAATGTAAGATTTATAGGTGTGGCTCATTTAAATAAATGTTATTTGATTTAATGAATAAATGACATAAAGATAATTGGTTATAAAGGGAAGTTATTAAAGGATAATTGTTAATAAAATAATTATCTTAAAAGTATTAAAAGGATAACTGTTAAGATATTTGTTAAGATATGCAGTTATATTAAAAGATAACTGTTGATAGGTGCAGTTATATTAAACGTAGTGGTTCAGTTTTCTAATAAAAGAGATATCTAGAAAACTGAATACATTCATTGTCTGCCCATGAGAGTTGTATCCAATCCCTATCAAGAAGATACAAGAAAGAAAGGGTCAAGACTCTGAGAAAGAATTCTGCTAAGAAAGGATCTTCCCCAAAGACTCTACGAAAGCATTCTACCAACAAAGGTCTTCCGCAATTATGGACAAAGGTATGTTTATGTGAAACTCATGAATTCTAAAGATCCCTTTTCATGTTCTTGATGTAATTGTTATTGAACATGAAATTATAGATTAAATTACTAACAGTGAATTCCACTTTAACAAGTGCCTACCAATTACTACAAAAGCAAGCACTAAGAGGCCACTTTCACCATAGTATACTCTATCCCTAGACACGTAATTTTATCCACACCAACATGCTATGGATCATCACATCATAGGGGACAAAGTCTACACACCAAAGTCGAACTATGAGGTAGCAATCAAAGATCATTCATGGTTCATTTCCAATCACGATCTCTTTATCCTCTGCAAAGTCAAACTTTACCTTATAAAGCCATGGTTGATGTTGACAACACCTATCCCTTCTAAGTGTTTCCAAATAGCCTTCAATCGATCTCATAATGCGCAAATTAATTTTCCCACTAAAAGCTTAATAATTACAACATTCTTTCAAAGTATTCTTACAAATTGCTTGCATAGAAGTCACACTTCTATTTCAACCTATCTCCATGCTCCAACTCAATCTTGAACAACTTTCTCCCTGTAAGAACAACCTTTTTCCATTTAGGGAATGCATTTTGTGTTCCTGTCAACTTATCTCGACAGGAAATATTTAGCTATTATTATCACCACCATCAAAAGATTAGAGAATGCATTTTTTTAATGAAGACTATGGCAGGTAAACATCAAAAGTAAATCCTAACATCCCAACAACTTTGACAAGACTAAACAACTAATATATAAATTAACACTTAATTATATATTAGCATCCCAACAACGTTATACTTTGAGTGTATTTTAAAAAAATTATAATTATACCTTGCTGACTTACTCTTTCGAAAAAAACAAATGGGTGTTAGTGTATATGTGTATGTGTGTGTGGTATAAAATAGTTTTTGCAAAATTCTAACACATTCATTATTAAATAACATGTCAATTATGACAAAAAAATTTAAATACAATTTTTAATAAATCATTATTAAAATCTTAGCGATGCCAGTATTATAGACAAAAAATATTTCCAGCAAAAATTTAGTTACTAATAATTTCTTGTAAAAAATAATTAAAATATAAAATATTTTTAAAATATTTTAAATATAATTTTAATTTAAATATAAAAAATTAGACTAAATTTAAATTCACAGTATATGAGAAGATATTTAAATTATGAGAAAATAGTCATATACTAAATTAATTAGGTCTTTTCTTATTGTGGATGTGATGCATGTTATGAGATGAAAATGTGGTGAGATTTTCTAGGCATTTGGCAATGACAACCATTTATGAGAGTCTCCAAAATTGAAGAAGCTCCCACTTTGAAAATAGAAATTAATGCTCCAAGGCCCTCAACAAGGGAATCCTATGATTTCCATTGCGAACAAGTTGAAACAAAACTATTTCTTGTTTTTATTCCCTCTTTTAAAGCAGATTTTAAGGAAGAATAGACAAAGGAACAACAAAAAGATGCATCATGTATGTGCTTGATCAAAGCCCAAATATATGTGCCATTGAAAGATGATGAAAGCAAAAGAAAAGTAAGACTTGAGTTTTAATCCATGAACTAGTTCCTTGCAACTTTCTCCATTGAACAAATAGCTAGAGTTAGTTGAATGCTTTTGTATCTTAGGAATTAATTTTACATTAATTATATATTAAATGAATGACTGACATTTACATGTGAAGCAGCTAAATTTTTTAATTAATTTCAAATCATTTAATGCTATATGATATAACATTTTATATATTTAATTTTTAAAATATATAAAAATAAAAACATCTAATTATGTTTTTTATTTAGTTAAATTTTACAAGATTTTACACAAGTAATACAAATAATAAGTAAATTGTAATTTAATGTTTGAATGAGTATATTTACATAAAGTTTTTTAATAGTATAAAATCTTCATGACATAGTGTTGAACCACTTTTATGATATTAAATAAATTTCAATTGAAGATTTTTATGTTTTTACATATATATAAACATAAAATATGCATAATAATATATTTTCTTTTTATTTAATTAAAAACACTAGAAAAAAGAGATAAAAAATTGACTATTGAAAAGAAAAATTGATTTTTTTACTACTTTTCTTTCAATTCTAATGTCAAATTTGTCTCCCCTTTCATTTTCTCTCCACCATCCCAAAAGACCATTGAACATAAGCAAGACATGACATGCATGAATACAAGTTTGCATGTCAGAGAACATATCCAACATAAATCTTAAAATATTTCATTGATAGTTTGACTACCAAATTTGATAATTATTTCCTAATTCGAAAATATTGTCAAGGCCACCATATATAATATCATCATCGTCAACAACTTTGTTTTGTTGATCAACATTGAGGGGTGCTGTTGGTGCGGCTTCAGGAATTGCTTGGTTTGATGCCCCCTCCTCAACAATATTGTTCATTGGCATGAATTGATGTAATTGATTTGCTTGATTTGGTGCCTCTTCGTCAACATTGTTCAAAAGGTTGTTGACAGCTTCTGCTTTCCTCTTATGGCTAAGTTCCTCTGTCATGCAAGCTAAATATGCATCTGTTTCTTGCGACATTCCTATGTTTGACGAGGACTTAGATTCTTCTAGATTTTGTTGATCCTTTCTAGCCGACACATACTGGTTCCTCACATAAAAAAGGTTCACATCATACAAGTATATCATAACATTGTACAAATCATAGTGTAAATTAATTATTTTAAGTTATATATTAAATAGAAGTAAATAGAATCAGACACAACATCGTAGATTCACTTAAGTTAGAATCTTTAGGCACATATTTCCTTTGTCATATCCAGTAACAAAGAACCATGCAATCTAAAGGGGTTGAAATGATGTGCAAAAACATCAAAATAAGGAAAAAAAAATACAAAGATCAAACTATATAAATTCTCTGTCAATCGGTTTTTCTCTAATTATACCTTAAAAGATAGTAACATGCAATGTTAGTAGAAAATTTTATGAGCACATTGTGTAACTTTTATTCCCCCACCCCTCCAATATTTGGTTAATAATAAATGTTCACCAAATTATGTATAACGGAAGTAAAACTAACCAGATTTTTCAACTCGTCCTTGTAAAGGGTTATAAAATCTCCCGTTTGAAGTTTATAATGGTTAACAAAATCCCCTGTAAGATTAGATTTAAAAACAATTGTTTATGATGCCAAAATAAAAAACCTGCAATTGTAGTACTATAGTTGACAACAAACAAGAAATTGATTTTTACCTGTATTATGGAGAATATACATTCTGCTTTTGTTATTAGACCAGAACCTGTGCAATAACACCTTATACTTTCTATGTCTTGAAAAACAAAAAAAAAAATACCCAATAAAGAAACATGTATAAATTATAAAGAATTCCTTTACTTGTATTTGATGCTCCATTCAATCTCTGAATATACATCCTTTAGTACAATATTGATTCCTTCCTTGTTCCACAATGTCGGAAGCTTATCCTCAGCCTCTCTCTATTTAACATATATGTATTATTAATTTGGATACAAGCAAAAGGTAAAAAGGTATTGAACATTAAAACTTATTTCGATTTGTCATACGATTGAAGAATAAATGTATTTAATATCTTAATTTTTTAAAAATATTTAATAATTATAGTAAAAGAATTAATAAAAAGATGTTATATAAAGAATTTAAAATTATTCATGTTGAAAACTGAAAAATTCCATTTCAACAATGTTTTGTTTTTCTGCAAATTATAGGCACAAATATGTTTATGACGGAAAATATGACCATTTTTTTCTTTACTTTTCCTTTTATTGTTGTGCTAAAATCGATGTTAGGAAACAAATAGTTATTGGGCAGCTTGGATCACAAATCAAGTTTCACTTAACAAGATGAGCCAATAATAGGGCATATTTACTTCAATGTTTCATCTTTTCTTGGAAGGTATATAAAGAGAAAGAAAATCAAACATTTATTTGAAGAAAACCGAAAACCTTACCTTTGGGAGCACAATGCGGCCCAGGATGCCAACATCACTCTTATTCAACTTCTTTGTCAAAATTTCTTCTAGCTTCTGCAATTAGACAATGGGAATAGTTAAAAAAAATTAAAAGACTCAAAAGAAAAAAAATCCTACATATAGGCATGTCTAATTCCCTTCTAACATTTTTGTTTTAAAAACTATTTTTTGAAATAATTACTCCTTACTTAATAATTATTTTTCAATCAAAATTGAGCAAGTTCTGAAAATTATTTCCAAAAGAAAACAATTGAAATATCTTTTCATCCTCTTCATTTATTTTCTTCAATCACTATTAATTTCTCGAAAGACAAATTGTGAATGAAAATTTTAGAAAACAATGAAATCAATGAACAAGGCCTTAATGCATAAAGGAAAGCATATTTGTAGAGAACCAATCACCTTCCCATTTTGGGTGTTTAAAAAATTTGTTGCATTGTGTTGTTTGACTATGATCCTCACATTTGACCCTCCATTAGGAACAAATTGTTCCCTTGTTGTCCCTTCTAGAACTGAATTAGGAGCGACGAGAGTAGAATTTTTACTCCTTTGTCTTACTTGTCTCCATCTCTCCCTTGTAGCTTTGGTCATGCATGCCCTCGAACCTTGAAGTTCCGAATTTGGCATTCCATAAGGTTGTTTAGGAAAGCTAATTTGTCCTGTTGGAAAGGGATACAAAGGAATGAAATAAGGTTGTTCGGGAAAGTCAAGTTTTTCACTAGTATTGTAAGGGAAATTTTGAGGATATATGTTTTGTTGTACAAGGCTGGTTTGGTTTGATGCAGATGAGCCCGTGCAACTAGTAGTGGTGATTGATGGGTTGTTGTTTTTTCTCAAAAATGGCACAAAAAAGTTTTCCATTTTGGTAAGAAATTAACATGCTTCAAGCTTTTTGTTTTAAGTATTGAGTGTTGAGTGAAGTGAGAATGTGTATGAGGATCTTATAAGAAGTTGTTTAGGTGCATTGGTAGTGCCAATTAAGCAAACAAAAATATAGAAAAAATATGAAAAAAAATAAATGCAAAGATTGTGAATGGAGAATAAAGAAAAGGAAGGAAAATGAAACAAGAGAGAGGAAGGACGATGCTAAAGTGGGTGACAAGTGGAGGGAACATTGTGACATTGGAATACTCATCTGAGTTGTAATCAAATGTACTGAACAAAAACACACAAAATGCAAGTTCAAAAAAATGAGTGTTGAGATGGATGAAGCAGAAAAAACAAGAGAAGATGATATGTCATTACAGTTAAAGTGAGCGTTATGGTATCATAAAGTTGAGACCTACAGACTTATAAATGATATGCAAGATGGACATTGTCTTCATCTGTTGCATAAAGCCAAAAAAAAACGTGTGTGCCCCATGAGTTTGTAAGATGCCTAGAGGAACATGAATTTCAGTTACGAAGAGAGGGTAATATTATAAGAAGTGACAATGGAAAGATGGTGTGAAAATGGGTTGGGGTTTTGGTTTGGCTTCATGGTGTTGTGTGGGGTTGGGAGTTTCATAAGCAATCAATGAAAATATCACATAGGTATTTATTAATTAGTATATAATAATATACATGAATGTGACGGATTAAAATCGTTTTATGCATGTGTGACTTATTAAAATCCAAAAGATAATATTACAATCAATTGGTATATACACATTAATGTGACTTATTAATTGGTGTATAATAATATATAATATTATTATTGAATTGAATATATATTTAATTATCATTTATGTATGTTAATAAATATAAAAATAATAAATGATTGATTTGAATGAATACAAATATTATAAAGTATATAATAATATACATGAATGTGATTGAAGAAAAAATAAGTACATAAGATTAAAATCTTAAAAGAATAGAGTTTGTTTAGATAAATTTCTCCATAAATACTTACAAAAAAAAATAAGAAAAAAATGAAATAACATAA
>PYAF01003279.1:20307-33716 GCA_007407185.1 Glycine tomentella | reverse complement strand
AATGTTTTTATTTGTATATAAACAAAAGAAATTTAGTGTATTCTTATTTTCTATATAATAGCATTTACTGATTGTCTAGTTCAAATATGTAATTAATATTTTCAATATTTGAATTAAATGGAGAATTAAAAGTGTTAATTTAAATATCATGAAAATATGTATAATCATAAAGTAGTTAAAATATATTCTGGAGTACCAAGGGAGTTTAACTCAATTAGTTTAACAGGATAAATTAAATATATTCTAGAGTTAGCCTCCTAAGGTAACACTACAAGAATTTTAGAAATTAACTACAAAAAAATTAGTAGTTATTTTGTAGTTAATCTCAAGTAAAAAGAGTTAACTACAAATTAACTACAAAATTGCTACAATATTTTTGGTAGCTAATTATCTAGGAAAAGTAATCCTAGTTAATTTGTAGCTAGTTTTTAAAAATTGTAGTTATTCTCTAGTCAAATTGTAGTAATCAATTTTTTTTTCTTAGCTATCGTCACTAGGTTATTTTCATAGTAAATTTATAGTTAATCTATAGCTAAAATTATTCTATATCTATAATAATTTAAAAATTATTTTCTTGTTAATTCCTAGCTAATCATAGCCAATTATATATATATATATATATATAAACATGTAGGATAAAGAAGAACCATATTCCTAATCTTGCAAAGCAAATTTTTTTGCAACATATGGAAATTAGAAAGTAACAATAAAACAAATGAATAAACTTCTAAAGGTTTAATTTTTTTTGCAAAATAAAGTTAATGTAATATCAAACAATCTTTCTCTAAATCAACAATCTTGTGCCTAAAGGTCCAATTGGGCTTAACACTATATTGCCCAAGAGCACTAACATCCATTATTAGTCCTTATAATCCTCCTTAGCTACTCTAGTTTGGGAGCCACCAAAGAAAGATATAATGGGCTTCAACACAAGTATCAAACAATCATGAACAAATCAAGTCATGACAACATTTACAACTTCCTTAATAACTTCTTGTGTAGAAATTGAAGTGTGGGAGGGACTTATGACATTTGAAGATGAAGTAATCATATTTCCAAAAACTTGTCTCTTCTTCGAACCTAATACATATGCCCACACTGTTGAATCAACCAATGGATGCTTTAAAGAGTCTTTTCCATACTTTTTCAACATTATGGTGTCATATGACTCCTAAAATAATATATATATATATATATATATATATATAATCATAAATTAGTATATGTTCTCATTTTTCTTCTACAAAATTTAAATGTCAATGCAATAATCTACTGACAATGCCTTTTTATGCATAATCATAAGAAATTGGTCTAATGTAGAAGGACACAAGACACATCAACAGTTCACCAAAAGGCCCAAACAAATAGTTCCATGTGAAAATAGCATCTACCTTAGTGAATATTGTTTATAGAACACAAATCAGCACAAAGGATAGTGAATATTGTTCACAGAACACACAAATCAAGACAAAGGATAGTGCATATTGTTCATATATTGTATTAATTATTGTGATAAAAACCACTATAGTAGTAACCAACAATTGGCCCAAGAACAAATAAAAAATAATAATCCTAATTTGCAAACTAATAACATGGAATGACCTAGAACAAGAATCATGTACCATAATATGTGTTACTTGTCAATGTAGAATATTGATATATAATTACTTTTTTATTCGTAAAATCAAACTTCTATCAGGTGTCATGGTTGCTAAATATTAATATATATTTACTTTTTTAGTATCTACATGCAATAACTAAATGTTTGACCTCACTTTATACTATATAGGGTCGGGGTCCTATCCTATCCAAGATTGTCAAATTCACATCATATTATTGTCTGTTTCTTATTAATCTAACAAATTTTTGGAAGCAATTCGCTTTAGTTGTCCAAGAACACAACCTAACTTAGGTGATATTATCATCCAAATTAGGTATGTACCTAGAGAACAATTAGAAATACTACAATGACATTCTTAGATAAAAATATTGAGACATACACTAATAAAGTACCTATTATGAATTTTCAATCTTAGACTATCCACTATGGTGGATAATTGAAAAATAACTTGTATATTATGCCAAACATAATATACAAGTCATTTCTGAATAGGAAATTAAGGTAAATGTATGACTACAAAAATCCATATGCATTTTGATTGCTAAAACTAATTTATAAGAAAAAATGAGTACCTGAAAGCAAAAGTACTAGTGGACTGAACAAGGATACAATTTCATATTTCAGAAGTGGTGGCAAAAGTATGTGTAGGCCCAACACTGTAATTAAGGCTAGAACTTAGAAGTAGTGAGATATAAGAGAACCTATAGATATAATCATTACAATTAGTATAATATTTGGAAATTCCAAAAAAAAATTGTTTTTCTTTTGATCATAGCCTTTGAAGTTAAAAAAAATTATGGTGTTAATTCCCAAACACGTAATAGATGAAACAAGGAACATAATCTTCAATTTAGAGAATGTTAAAGTTTGAATTTCCAAAACAGAATATACAAATAAGCAAAACCAATTTAAAAATCAGCTTTATACAAAAAGATATTTTACATCAACAAAACAAGGCAACTTAACTATTAGGAACTGAAACAAGGCAAAAAAAAATTGTATCTTTCCAGTGAAGGAATATGACCTTCTATGGGTCAAGTTTATTTTATGTTCTATCAAGTCTATTTTAGTTCTAGTGTATTAAGAAGACCCAATTCAACATGAAACAAAATATAGTAGTTCAAGAGCAATGAATGCGTAAACAAGTTGGAAAAAGATAAATTACATTGTTAAGACATTTCTTGTAATGGAGCATTGAAAGGATCATATAGTCATATTTTTAACAAAGAATCAGCATGAATAAAGTTCAGTTGTTATAGTCAAAATCATTGCATCTGGATTGCCACTAACATGCATCAACATTCAAACAAATAATATATAGCTACAAAACTAAACTAGAATTGTATTTTACTATCCTAGGTGAAAGTACATAGAGTGATTGAAACTATAAATATTTGTTTAAGCTAACTTAAGAGTTAACACAATAGTTACAAACACAAATACAGGTTACATAATATTGAAAACATAATAGAACTTAAGCATAGTATAATAATGTTGCCAATGAAAAATAAAATGAGTAAAGAAATTAGAAAAGCTAAAATATTTCATAAAATATGCAAATAGTGCAATATTCACTCAATCTTCAAATATTATCATCTTACAACAATCATTTCATATAATTAGTCAATCAAAGTAACAAACTAATCACAAATTCAACCCAAAAAACTATGGTTTCTCAATGGTATTCCGTTGGCACTTGAAATTGTATGCTTGCTTTTATTACTTGGAGGTTGCTGGATCATCTGATCAATGGAGAAGAGAAGTCCTTGCCACTAACTATGCACTTTAATTTAAGTTGAGAGTCAAAATTGGTCCCCTGCCTTAACTCTAAAGAGGTATAACTTTCAGAGTCCAAAAAAATCTATATGATTATACTGTCCGAGGTCCACAAAATACACGTGGCCACTAACATGTCCATGTCAGTCTTGCTACAAGAGCACGAACATCTCCCCCTCAACAGTCGAGCTATTGGGTCGAACATGTTATCTCTAATGCTCCATTATTTGAATATTATTGATAATGTTGCAACCTCCTTATTAAGTGGAAGGTACCTAATTATCTATAAGCCACCGTATTATTTACAAGTTACGAATTATCTATAAGGTACACATTATTTGTAAGTCTAATTATCTATAACCTGCAATTATCTGTTAGTCATTATCTACAAGCTAATAATTATCTGCAAGAGTTGTTACACCAATGTAACAACCCCGACATACAAGGACCTAAAGCCCCCCTCACTCTATAAGTATTAATTTTCGTCTAACCTTTGAGGACACTCATACACACACCAATACACAAACTCATTCTTATACATATACATTCCCATTCTCACATAATTGATGTACTTACTTGAGAGCGTCAAAGTGGTCCTCTCTCTTAACAATGCTAACTCACTGTCCAATGTGCAATATTTAGAATCTACCTTGGCCACGTCCACCCTGACGTGCACTACTTCCAAATTTTGACAAGTACAATGATTATCCAGATTGCTAGACATGATAAATTAGTACTACTGATCACCTTAGACATGAAGTCCAATTCATTGGTGTTAACAAGACAAATAAATGAAGCAAGAAGGATGTGGGGGGAAGGCTGATCTCAGTTCTTGAAACTCTATTTGATCTCAAAGAAGACCGAAATGACTAAGAAAACAATAGGGAAAGGTCAACAAATAGGTGCATTTCAGGTTTTCTCATGCAATGTGAGATAACAACAACTAGTATCACGAAGTGGGACACCACAATAGTGTCACTACTATTTGGTATTGATAACTATGAATCACAACATATTTTGGGTAACCTGCATAATGGAAATCTTACAATTTTATTTTCAAAACTTAGACTTGGGAGAATTAAAGATATAGTCATTGAAAAAATTAAACCATGATTTTGATGCTTCTAAGTATTACTTTGTCCCCTAAATAGTCCTTAGGTTTGAACATCCTATAATTCAGTCCCAGAGTTAATATACTAAAATTCAAGGATCAATTTGAGCGTCAAGTTTTCTTAATTGACATCTCGAATCTACTCGAGAATCTCTGTAACAATCTCCTTAGACACCATTTCAATTGAAGAATAGAACAAAGTACAACACAAAAACAATGGTAAGGAAGTTGGGTGAACACTTTGATCCTTTATATATAGTGGCAAGTAGAAGTAGTTACCCCTCTAAATCTCTAATAACAGTCAAACAAGTTACACATTTATTACTGACGACGACTTCAATTATGTAAGAATCACTCATTGCAACATTACATGGCATGTCATCTATTATAAGACACGTTACAATAAAGTACAAACTTTAAAAAGTAGCTAGGACGCTGAAACACAATCTTAAAAAATTAAAAAAAATAACATTTTAGATTTTAGTTTTTTTACATTTGTTATAGTAATTTTGGAACAAAATGGTATACATTTAAAGAACATATTATAAATGATAACAATTTAATCGAGTGCAAATAATCTAATTACATAATAGTATTTAATTTCTCCCAAATTTTAATTACTATATATAACTTAATGTAAAGGAATTTCACTAATTTAAACATCCTGCGTCCAAGAAAAAAAAAGACACAAAAACTACATTCATAAGGAATCAAATGCAATATTTAAACATAGATAAAGTAACAAAAATTGAACCATCTTTATTTTTACTCCCTAAAATGAATCTCAACCACTATTAACATTGACTAGTCACTTTCTGCTTAAAAGGATGAGTTGCTCAAAAGGATGAAATACTAGATTCTTTGATTTTGTTTTGTCCAAACTCCTAAAGCCCTGAACCAAGAATAAATATATAGCATAAATTTTCATACACTACCTAAACCAACCACAATAGGAAACTCCTACCTTAGTCCCCAATTTCCAACTTTGAAAGATAGAGAACTAATCAAAAGGATATATTCTTGTGTGACGTTGGTAGGTTGGCTATTTCAAAAGCTAATTCTTATGTTGTTGTTTAGAACTTTTAAAGTCTACTAGTAACTTCTCATTAGAACTTAACAATAATAAGAGATTTGAACTCATGTACACAGATCAAGTTAAGTTAGTCTCTTATAATTCAAATGTTGAAAATACAAGCCTAATACACATATCCTTTTTTTTTAATAAACATTCAAAGTTCTAGCCTAAAAAACCCAAACCCTAAAAACACATAGAAAATCATCAAAAAGGTTATAGAATGCTCGATGCTCACACAAAATAATCAACACATTAATGTGAGCAATCAAAATGCCACTAACATTAATGGTAGAGTTATTGACCAACTAGCTAATAATAAAGAATCAACCATTAATGTCATCATTTAAGGAAAAAATCATGGTGATTGTATAAATGTAATATCATTTTCTAAAGTGTGGATGTTATGGTCACATTTCTAAAGATTGTCAAACTTCACCTTCTCCTCTGAAGCCAAACACTGGCAATGAAATCACTAGCAGTTGATGCAACGAACAAAATGTCACTAGCACTAATGGCGGAGTTATTGCCCACCCACTACCTAGTGATATAGAATCAGTCATTAATGTTATCATTCAAGAAAAAAAAATCATGGTGATTAGGTGGTGTTGGAATCTCAATTTTTTAAAGTGTGGGTGTTATGGTCACAACTCTCAAGATTTCCCAACATCACCTTCTCCACTAAAGTCCGGCATGGTACTGAAATCATTAGCCGTTGGTAGAACGATCAAAATGTCACTAGCACTAATGGGAAGTTATTGCACCCACTACCTAGTAATAAAGAATCAATCATTAATGTAACCATTTAAGGAAAATTTTAATGGTGATTTGATGGTTGTGGCAATGGAAAAAACCACCTTATCATGGAGTTAATATAAAAAGATGAATTCCTATCAGAAATAATAGTGCTTGAAAATAAATTCAAATCACTAATCTTTAATGCAACAAAATTAGTGCTATACATTACCACAAAGAGATAATGTAAATTTGGATCATAGCACATCTCAAAATCCAAAGAATACCAATTAAGAAGAAAGGCCTAAAAGTAATGAAAGGCTAAAATCATTTCAATCAGTAAATTGATAGAAAATGCTAATAAGAAAATGATAGGACCATTGAATATGATTACAACTTCTTTAGAGATACCAAAATCCATTAATAATAATGCTGAAGGAAATACTAGTTGAGAGAATCCAATGTTGATAAAAGAAAATAATGTGGCTATGGATATGTCCATCCAAACCATACAAAGTGAACTTGCACCTAATCATAATCATCCAATGAGTATAGATGGACACTTGGCTGGGAAATGCACGGTATGAAACCTAATACTTATATGAAATTTATAAATAAAAATCTATAATAGATAAAAATAATATATATATATATATATATATGTATGTATGTATGTAGGTATGTATATATATAGAGAGAGAGGTTTGCTATTTTACACCCATTTGAATTTAAGATGTAAATTAGCAAGGTGCACCTTTTCAGTTGGACAAAAAACCATTCAATTTTATTTAATGAAAAAAATTTAAGGTTAATAATGTTATTTTCTATTCCTTAATGCTCCTTTCTTCTCTCTCCTTTATGGGAATTGGGATCTTCATTGAAATGTGATTGCCTCACCCTATGAAGTGAAATAGAAGAGAAAAACAGTATTTGTGTCGGTATCTCTCTCTTTTTCTCCGGCAACCTTATTCTCAACTATTGTTAGGGTTTTATTTCACGTTAGATTCAACTTATAGGTCAAGTGTAACCCAATCATGATGTAGTAACTAAACTATCGTGTATGTTGTCTCCCAAAGAAATGAAGGAGGAATTTCATGTAATTATTTAACTAAGAACTAGGTTTTTGTATTTTGTTTTGTGATTTTCGTGAAATAAATAACATAAAATAATAAGTAAATATAGAAATACTAGACTTGAATGATGACGTCGATCTTAATGAATGAATGTCTAGGTTTGGACTTGGAATTCTCTACTCATCTCTCATTCTCATCCCCAATTCACTGATGTATTCTATCCTAGCTTTCACATGGTCCTAGATTCTAAACTACTTTTCGGATATCCAATCCCTTTGACATACCAACACAAGCAATCAACATAAAATGGTCGAGAATTAGCGAGGCTTAACAAAGATTATTCTAACCCTAAAGATAATCTCAATTAAGTACTAGATTCATTTTTGGGTTTCAACAAGAGTTGCCAAAACACAAGTCAATTCCTGAATTCATCTATAGGATGACCAATCAAATAAAAGCATTAAGTACATAAGCAAATAAAGAATTGAAGATGAAGTATTAAATTGATAGAATTAAAGCGAAACAAGGTTCATCATTTCCTCTCCTAGGTGGAAGGAATTGCACTCATAAAATAATACAATGAAATCTAGAGTGTCTGATAGAATAATGGAGACATTTAGTAGGTGGAAGACTAAAATATAATTCTAAGAACTGCTTGAGACTTCTACACTATTACAATGAATGTCTAGTCTTCTATTTATAGAATTATAGTTAGGTTTAATTAATGAGATAATCACAAGAAATTATAAATAATAATCCTCTAATTAATTTAAGTAATTATCTTATTCTTCAGCTTATTTCTCCTTGAAAAATATATTGCTCTGATTTTCCTAGCTTTTATCTTCAATTTTCGTAGTTTCTCCTTTTGGGTCTCTAGAGCTCTGGCGCTTAAGTAGGAAATTTTTGCTGAAAAACTATCAAAAATTCATTAAAAATAACTAAAACAAAAAATTCTACATAAGACAAAGTAAAAATTGAATTTAAATCTAATTTGATTCAAAACAAGGCCTAAAGTTAACTAAAATGTCAAATAAACATCATAAAATGTATATTAAAATATGATAAATTTGACATTTATCAACACTACAAACTTAGAACCTTGTTTGTCCTCAAGTAAGACTAACTAAAACTACTAAAACACCAAAAACTACTTAAAAAAGGTAAAGACTCAAAAACAAAATTAAACTAAGACTCAAAAACAAAAAACAAAAAACAAATTAAAACTAAAGACTACGGATACACAATGACAAGTTACATACACACTCTTCTTGCAGTCCCCTTTATTAAACAATTTTTGTATTCATGTTCTTCAATCAACTAAGTATAGTGTCGACATTCAAATTTTTAGTTCAACCAAATCAAATGCAAGGTTAGAAATATGCAACAAGAATGACAATCAATTTTAATCGCATAGCAACTTGTCCTCGCAATAAGTGTTTCACTCTTAAGCTTTTAACTTAGCTTTGGGTAAGTGTTTCACTCAATTCACAACTTCAGACACCACAATTCAACTTTGACTTTCATCTCAAGTTAATCAACACATCAAATGCATGCAAAGATCACTAAGGACTTTCTTAGCTTGTAATGGGGCTTGGCTAACAAGGAATTTTTTTTTCTAGATATTCAAAAGTAACTCGAAGGAAGGAAAACATTTAGTTTATTCATTGGATTTTCATTCACTTCTTACTAATCCTTGGTACCCCTAATTTTTAAATTAAATTCATACTTTACTTGTCTTCAACTTTTGATTTTTTTTCTTTACTTTGATTCTCTTTATTTAGTTTCGTTATTTTTATATTTTTTTCACATTTTCTTTTTCAACATTTCCAGAGAGAATGATGACTTTTCTTTGTTCACATGATAGCTCATAGTTACCCATTCTTTGTTCCCTTGGGTAGTAATGTTTGCCACTTCAAACTTAAGGATTTTCTCAATTTCTATATCTTTGCTCTCCTACCTCTAAGTTAAGGGTAGTAGTAAATATAACATATAGTTCAAAGTTAATGGATTAGAAAAGAATATAAACGATGAAGGCTCAAAGTTAGGTGCAAGGGATTAACCATATAAGGTTTGCTTTTTGGCTTTAGGCTAAACATGCAAGCATGGTCTTGATCATTTCAATGCATACAATTGCAATCAATCTACAAGAAATTCAGCCAAAGTTTACTGTAAGTGAAATTAGAGTGTCTCTCAATGTATATTTGTATTATTACTAGGATCACTCATTCATCAGGTAAGGTCTACAAGTTGGTTTATTTGCTTTCAATTTTTCAAGCGAAACTCATTACACATCTCAATCAAGCAAAATCAATGGTTTTCACTTTTAGAATTTGAGTTCAATGACACAGAATAATTTAAGCACAAAATGGTGATGCTTCTTGATCACTTGTGTTACCTTATCTTACTAATAATAAACATATTCCTAAACAACCACACATATACTAAACAACTAAACTTAATAAAGCAAAAGTAAAAAAAAAAAAAGGTAAAAGAGAGGGGTAAAAAAGGCTTCACTTAGGGCTGAAGAGTCATAAACATCTCCTCTTATCCTTTGCAGCCTCGCCACCTCCCTGGACAAGGATTACATGTCCTCCAAATGAGCTAATTGTCAATAAAACTGCAAATAATGAAAAAAAAATAAAAAATGCATGTTAATGCTATGTTACTAAGTGATAATTTTTTATTTTATTTTATTTTTAAACTCGAAACTTAAAGCTAAAACACTGTCCTAAATTAATGTAATGTAAAAAGTAAGAGTTAAAAAGTTTGGTTGCCTTCCAATAAGCTCTTCTTTAACATCAATAGTTTGATGTATGACATGTGGATTGTCAAGGTGTTGTACGATGATGTTGTTGGTGAGCCAATTCATTGGGAAAATCTTAAATGCCTTGAATGTAGTAGAGCATTTGTTTCTTGCCCTCTCTAAGTGTGTAGACTCCTTTACAAACATCAATGGTTACATGAACGGTTCTCATGAAGTATCTTCTTAGAATGATTAGAACTTGTTGGTCCTCCTCTATATCCATGACAAAAAAAATCAGTTATAAATGTTAAATGATTGACCTATACTGTCACATTTATCACTTTCCATAGTGCTTTCCTTTTATAACCATCGAAAGTTGTAGAGTCATGGTGGTGGGCTTTAGGTTAAGGTGACCAATCTTCTCTAAGAAAGAATGAGACATGAGGTTACAACTGATATGCGTCTAGCATATGATGTTTTTCAAGCTAAAAGAAGTAGGAATCAATCATAATGGAACCATAATTGACCTCATTTGTGGATGTTTTGATTCATTTATTCCAATTCACATTATATCTCATTTTGTGCATTTTTATAGCAGGAAACCAAAGAAATAAGGGAATAAAGTAAGATGAAGGAATTTTGTGATCTAACGCCAGTCACGCCAAGGACATAATTGCAACAATCTTCCCTGTGATCTCGCGCTAGTGGCACGAGAATTGGCGCCATTCGCGCCATAGACATAAAAATTGAAATTGATCACTTTGATAAAGTTCTGAGAGTTAGGTTTCACAATAGGAATATTGGGGCCTTGATTTCTGGTGAAGGTGAAATAACAATTGATACATTATCTAGGGATGGGGATGTATAATTGCAGATGAATTGATGCGTTTCACTTAATGCTTGATCAACTAGAAATTACTAAGGAATTAGGTTTTTACTTGGGTTAAAGGGTGAAAGTTACTAAGGAATTAGTCTTTAACTAGTATTCATTTGAAGAGGCATTATCTGAATAATTAGTATAATTGAATGTAGTAATCAATCTAATTAGATAAGGTGGGATCAAAATGGTGGATATGTCTTGACTACAATTCTTTCTCATAATTTCCCAAAATCCAAATATTGTTGTCTTTGAATTCTCATTAATTCTTAGTTCTTATTCTTTAATTTTCATCACGTCAAGATATTAAAACTCAATCTTATCAACGTTTCTTCATCCAATTTAGAGATATTAGTTGTGATAACATTAGTGTCTCAATCCTCGTGGGAACAATATTATACTTATCATTTTATTACTTGGAACGAATGGTACACTTGCCGAGTTCACAATAACAACTCGCACCTAAGTCAAGTAATGCGTGGTCGATAGAGAGATATCCTAATGTGATAGGGATAGTAAAACATCCCTTGTCCTCCAAATGTCTTGTGGGTCTTACTTGATGTAACACGTCCCATGTGAGTTTTTCAATAGGTGGTTCCTCCTTCTTTCCTTGTAGCCTCTCCATGTATTTCTCAAATTTGGCCATCCTCTCATCATCTACTTGCTTTGGATGCTTAGCTTGCTAAAATCAAACAATGGAGGATTAAGTGAGGATTGTATACGTTAGGTTGAAGGGTTGACTTGTGCTTTCATCTCTTCCTCTAGCATGTTTTTCTTCTACCTCGTCTTCTTCTTCATTTCCCACGTCACACTCTATGGTGGAGATAATAGCCTTGCAATGGCCCTTTGGGTTCTCCTTGGTGGCTGCGGAAAAACCAATTGAAGAGCTTTGCAATTGTTTGGCCAATCGTCCTATTTGAGTCTTAATGTTTTTTTTATCATGGCTTTGGTGTGTTTTTGTGGTTGGTGATGACCACTTCAGTGAGTTTGGTCAAGGCTTCTTCCAACTTTGCGATGCGGTCCCACAAAGTTGGTCTTTGTTGTGGTTTGTTGTCTCCCGCATGGTTGTAGTTTCCATGTATGTTTTGGAAACCTCTTTGTTGGAAGTTATAGTACGGTCGTTGTTGTCTTCCCTTGTAGTTAACCTCCTCGGTTGGTACCTCGGTGCATTTTGATGTTTGATGGCCTCCTCTACATTCTTCGCACATGAACGCTTGTTAGGTTTTCCTTGGAATGACCCCTTGGAGTTGTTGTATGATTTGTTGGATTGTCTTAGTCGTTGCTTCTATTTGCAATTGCATCTTTTGTTGAAGGGCTAAAAGGTTATCTTGAGCATTAAGTTCATAATACCTTTTGGGGGATTTGACCAATTTGTTTCTACAGTTCTCTCACTAGCCGTCAAATCTTCAATTATGGTCTTCACTTGAGTGGTGATTTTATTGAGGTAGTTTCCTCTAGCCAATGCATTGATCATCCTCCTACAATTGTTGGTGATTTCTTTCATGAATATTGAAATTTGCATGAATTTGTTGTATCCATGACAAGGGCAACTCCTTAGGAGGGCTTTGTATCTCTCCCATACATCAAATAGCGATTGGATTGGAGCTTGTTTGAAGTTGACGTCGATTGAAGAATTTGTTTTTGACTTCCTCCCATGTGATTAGTGAATGATGTGAGTGCGAGTTGAGCCAACCGGCTGCACTTCCCCTCAAAGAGAAGGAAAAGAGTAAAAGTTTAATATGTTCATAGTTAATACCTAGCAAACTTACCGATACACATAATTGTAAAAATCTTGTGAGACAAGCGTGGAGCCCTATGGGCTTGCTCCTATGTATTGGTTGTGGTTGAGGTTGTTGTCAACCCATGAGGGGAAATTGATTTGGTTGTCCCTGGTGTTTAGTGGTCTAATGGGTTGGCTCACGTTGGTTCCTTGACCGGTTGCTAAGTTCGCTATAGTTTGCTCTACTTCTGCCAATCCTTTGTTGTCTATTCTAATTGCTTCAATTGACGAGCTTAAAGTGGATCTTTCTTTGAACAGTTGTTTCTCGGCACACGAAGCTTTTCCATTTATCTTCTAAAAAGTGTTTTCGATTTTGGGATCAAGAGAAGTTAGAACGGCCGTTTTGCTTCTTGTACCTAGCATGTAAGCATAAAATATAAACTTGGAATATATGTGAGTATAATGGTTAATTTAATTAGTTTAAATAGAAAATAAAATATATAAAAGATTATTAAATCTTTGAAAAATTAACAAAAAAAGGAAAATATAAAAATATAAAAATAAAAGATAAATATCCTAACTATTAAAAAATAAAAATCATAAAATAAAATATATTTTAATTAAAATTTTCAAAAAAAATTATATAAGAGATATAATCTGAAAATAAAATGCTAATTATAT
>PYAF01003279.1:5570-20207 GCA_007407185.1 Glycine tomentella | reverse complement strand
AATTAGGAATAATTAGGAAGGGACAAATTAAATGCTGAAAATATTTATAAGATAATTACAAAAGATATGTTAGTACATACAAAAAATTTTAAAATTACAATAAATTAGATAATATATTTACAAGATAAAACTTAAATTAAAATTTTAATTAAGAGTGAGATATCAATCAAATCTTAAAAGATATGGTAGATATTATTTGAATTTTCAATTTCAGAATTTTTACTAACTATCTAAAAGATAAAAGATATTTACAATCTAATAAAATCTAATCTATGACTAACTACCTAAATCTAATCTCAAAGATATATGCACCTAATTAAATCTATAATATATGTACACCTACTCTATTTACTCTAATTATTATCTACTAATCTATCTATACCTAATAAAATCCATATACAATTATCTATAAATATTTATAATTATTTACTAGTCTATTTACAAATATTTACAAGTTCTTAATCAAATAAAAATAAAAATTCATTTATTTTCCGATAACGACACCAAAACTTGTTAGGATTTTATTTCACATTAGATTCAACTTATAAATCAAGTGTAACCCAATCATGATGTAGTAACTGAAAATCATTCAGGTCATCTCCCAAAAAAATAAAAGAGGGATTTCATGTAACTATTTAACTATGAACTATGTTTTTGTATTTTTGTTTTGTGAATGTCATGAAATAAATAAACATAAAATAAATTGCAATAAAAATGAAATGGCAATAAAACAATTAAGTAAAGATAGAAACACTAAACTTGGATGATGATGTCAATCTTGATTAATGAATGTCTAGGTTTGGGCTTAGAAGTCGCTCGACCCATTGTAACTTCACAATTCTCTACTCATCTCTCTTGCTCATCCTCAACTGATGTATTCTACCCATCTCCTGCATGGTTGCAGATTCTAAATTACTTGCCTGATACTCAATCCCTTGGACATATCGACATAAACAATCAACATTAATGGTCGAGAATTAGCGAGACTTAACCAAGATTATTCTATCCCTAGAGATTATTCTCGCCAAAGTGCAAGTCAATTCCTAAAATCATCTATAAGATAATCAATCAAATAAAAGCATTATGTAAACAAATAATGAACTCAAGATAAAGTATTGAATTGATAAAATCAAACCAAAACAAGGTTCAACCTTTTCTCTCCTAGGAGGAAGCAAATTGCACTCATAAAAATAATAAAATGAAACCTAGAGTGTCTAATGGAATAATGCTCGTCTAGTATGTGGAAGTTAAAATATAATTCGAAGAATTGTTCGGGACTTCTACACTGTTACAATGAATGTGTATCCTCCTATTTATAAAATCGTAGCTAGGTTTAGTTAAGGAGATAATCACAAGAAACTACAAACAAATAATATATCTAATTAGCTCAAGTAATTATATTTTTCAGTTGCATTGAAAAATATCTTGCTCTTGGTTTTCCTTGTTTTTATCTTCAATTTTCGCAGTTTCTCCTTCCAAAACTTTTATGGTGATTTTGGGCCTCTGGAGCTCTAGCACTTAAGTGGGAATTTTTTGCTGAAAAATATAAAAAATTCATTAAAAATGATTAAAACATAAAATTAACCTATGACAAAGTAAACACTGAATTGAAAGCTAATTTTATTCAAAACAAGTTCTAAAATTAACTAAAATGCCAAATAAACATCACAAAATCATCATCATCGTCATCAACAACACCTTTAACCCAAGTTAATTGGGGTCAGTGGTAGATGAACCCCATGATAGATTGGAAATAAGACAAACAGAGAGAAAAAGAGATGGAAAGAAAAACGAGAAATAAGAAGAAAAAAAGCTAAAAGAAAAGAAGGGTGAAACGAGGAGGGGAGAAATGAAGGGGAAAAGAACTAAAAAAGGGAATGACTGGAACATAAAGATCATAAAAAAGGGTGAGTTTTGAAAATAATATGAACACACACAATAACTAAGAGAGAGGTGGATTGGTTAAAATAGGATCTTTAAAATTTATTTAAAACAAGCGGTGGATTTAGGATCATATCACAAAGACCTTCTTTTGAATAATAAATTTCTAGTTAATCAAGACTCACCCTTCACAGAAATCAATAACAGAAAAAGTTTATCTGTTGATATTCAAATGATTATCCAAAAGACTAGCAATCAATGAAGAAAGATGAGATTGAAAGAAAGTAATTAACATAAAGAGCTATACTGGTTCACCCCTTAACAAGATAAGTTACATCCAGTTTCTTCTAACCAAACCTTGGCTAGAGTTCCACTATTAACAAAATCTGTTCTTTACAAGCTTATAAAAGATCACCTTTATCAACCCTAGATAAAGAACATAAATCCAAAACTTTATTAGACTTCAAATGATCAAGACATAGAGAACCTTTCTCTACTCTTCCCTCCAGAGAACCCTACTCTAAAAAAGCTTTAAAGAAACCTTTTGAAATAGTAACATACTTAAATGTAAAAACAAATTACACACAAAAACTAATGGAGAGAAACAACCTGATGATTCATATTATATGAATGCATACGATTACCAATCTTGATCAAGGTTGAAAGCAAATAAATTTCAGACCAAACTCTCCAAGAGCTTCTTAAATCTTGTCCAAGAGAAAACTTTCAATGAAACATGAACAATTGAATTTGTGGACAAGAGCTTCAGAACTCAGAATAACTTTTCTCACTTTCAGAAGGCTTTTGAAAACTATCAAAATCTCAAATTTTAATAATATATTTAAAATCAAAAGACCTAACAGCTTTTTATAACAGACTGTTGTAACTGAATGTAATTGATTAAATTGCCAATGTAATCGATTAAAATCACTAATGTAATCGATTAAAAAAAATTCAATCGATTAAAATGTTCTTCAGATTTCTGGAAAAAATATATGAGCAAATTAATCGATTAAATCACCATGTAATCGATTAACATAGATAGTCTTGTTTTCCAAAACGCCCCAAGTAATCAATTACGATTAGATGATAATCGATTAACATAGGAATAACCTATTCTGTGTTTTATACTATGTAATTGATTACTGTTGCCTTGTAATCGATTAATTAGTTCTTCATGGTTTAAGTAATAGATTACCAAATTCTGGTAATCGATTAAGTCAGTGTAAAAAGTAGTTTTTCCAAAACTTAACCATGATTACTTGGCTTCTTTATGCAAACATGCAAACATGAAAACTTTAAATCTTTTTCACAAGACATGTGACTTGAAAAAAAAAAACTATGTATGCATGCCAATGAATGATGTTTATACAATACAAAGGATCATAGAATGAAACTCTTGATCAACGAACAAATTACATATGCCTTCAATTGAATAACATGTAAAAAGCTAAAACTTATATAAGATAAAAAGTCTCCTTATCTTGATCCTTTTCAAGCTCCCCCTGTATCTAACAATCTCAACATTTTTGGCTTTGATCATGCCAAAATTCAATTGAACATATTTAGCCTTCATATGATTTTAAAGGATGAATATTAAGAGCTTTGTACTTGATATCTGAAATCAATTCAGCTTTTGCCAAGAACAAGGATCAAGTATACTTTGCATAAATAATGTATATTCATTTTATTGCTCCCCCTATCTTAGGTAATATGATATTAAATTCAGATAAGAGCAATAAACAATTCAGAGTAAATTAGATAAGGATTTAATTGCACAAAGTAAATCAAATAAGGATTTAATTGCACTTGTACATCATATATTTGTTCTCTATGTTCATTTTTCTCCCCTCAATATGTTAATATGTTCTTATTTTTCTCCCCCTTTTGGCTTATCAAAGTAAAAAATAATCAAGTGATATATGAGATAAGCAAAGGAAAACATAAACACCATAAAAGGGAATTTTATTCATTAATGATAGGTGCAGAACAAGAGACATGAAAGCAAAGACTTTGAAATAGTCCTTAGCCGTAAGTAATCGATTAATACGACATTGTAATCGATTACTCTAGAGAGATTTTAATTCTGGATGCATTTAAATCATAAGTAATCAATTAATTCGTCACAGTAATCGATTACTCCAGGAAGGTTTTCATTTTGAAAAGTACTAAAAGTACAAAGTAATCGATTAATTCGCACTGTAATCGATTACTCCAGTGAATTTTTGGCTCTAAGATTGTCTCTAAACCTTAAATAATCGATTAATACTCATAGTAATTGATTAAAGCAGACAATTATGCAGATTGAACAGTGTTTTTCATCAGGATTTCAAATTTTAAGCATATGTGATGAATGACCAATATAAATGTTATATTATGTAGTCAGGCACATTGCAAGCATGCTAGCACACATATTAGCTTCATCAAGAATACCTAGCATGTTCCTAAGATCATAGAATCAATTTCAAGGTAAGGTTTTGCTAGATGTACCAGCCAATAAATGATCAGTAAACTTAATTGAACAATTACCCTTTCTGGATGTGATCTTTGAGGAAATGAAGTCTGATCTCTATGTACTTGTGTCCACTCCATTAGCCTTTTTGTAGATAATTGACTAATCAATCTCTGTCAAGTGATTCACCTTTTTCCTTCTCATTTTCCTTTATTGTTATCTTCATAAGTGACAAAACCTCCATCTTTAAAAGTCAAATTTGTAAGTATGGACATGTCACCTATCATATGTCTAGATCATCTTCTGTCTAAGTACAACTAAGATGATTTTGCTCTAAGACACACCTGCAAAAATCAAATTAAGTGTCAAAGAAAGGTACCCAATTCAGGTTGGGTCCATAAAGGTTAGTTGTTTTTCTCCTTTTTTTTGGAACCCAAATGCAATCTCCATTAGGCACATAGAACCTTCTAGCATAACACCTATGAGATGTATGACCTTTCTTCATGCAGTAATTGTAAGTTACAGATTTTGATGCTCTTTCAAAATGAATCATTTGATTATGCTTTGTTTTTGAAAAACCTGTTTGATTCTTCTGTTTTGGTGGTATAAACTTGATTTTTTCAAAAGGTTTTGATTCATGTTTGTAACCCAAACCAGAATTATGTCCAGCATATTTTTGTACACTTAGCATTTAATCTAAAGTGCATTTTCCTCTATAAAGCTTTTTCAAAATATCAACTAAGTAAGAGTTTTTTGAAAGCAATACCATGTATTTTTCTCCTTGACTCTTTTTGAAATCATCAAACTCTTTTTGTAAACTCTTGCATTTATCTACATTTGAAGAAGAAGAAGCACATACACACCCATTGATTTTGTAGCTAGAAACAAGTTTTTCAATTGCTTCTTTCAAGTTACAAATTTTAGCTTTCATTTCTTCAAGTTTGGTAACATGCCATCTAAGGTTACCTTTTAGCCTATTGTTGGATTTTTCAAGCTTTTGAGCCTCTTCATGCATATCATGGAAAGCATCAAAAAATTGATCAAGTTCAGAGTTTACTTCTGATTCAGCACTTGAGAGTTCTTAATCTTCACTAATTATGGAGGTGAAGCATACATTAGTCTTTTCATTCTCACTTGATGAATCAGATGTTGTTAAGGCGTCTTCCCATTCATTGCAGGCTTTCTTTGATTTCTTTTCACCTAAATGCATCTTCAAAAATATATGACATTCAAATTTAAAATGGCCTTGCTTACCATGTTCGAAACAGGTGAAGTTTGTGTTGATGTTGTTGTTGTCATTTCTTTTGTTGAACTTTGAGAACTTCTTGTTCTTTTTGTTCTTCATGAACTTGCTGAATCTTTTGACTATTAGGTTGAAGTGTTCATCACTTTCATCTTCACTTGAGTCTTCTTTTTCCACATTAGAAGTTAGAGCTTTCAAGGCTATGATCTTTTGCTTTTTATCTGCATCTTCATCATGTGTTAATTGAGACAATTCTAATTCATACTCAAGAAGCTTACCAAATAGAGTAGCCATGGACATCTTGGAAAGATCTTTTGATTCCTTGATTGTTATCACCTTTGGTTGCCATGGTCTTATTAGACACTTCAAGATTTTGATGTTTAACTCTTCAGCATCAAATATCTTCCCAAGGCCAAGAAGATGATTTACAATGTGAGTGAATCTTGTTTGGAGCTGAGATATGTTTTCTGTGGTGTTCATCTTGAACATTTCATACTCATGAATCAAGGCATGCTTCCTTGATCTTCTAACTTCATTTGTCCCTTCATGAGTGACTTACATCATCTCCCACATCTCCTTTGCGCTTTTACACCTAACAGTTCTAAATAATTCATCAGAAGAAAGTGCAGAAGTAATCATGTTCTTAGCTTTAAAATCATACTTAACAAATATCTTTTCTGCCTCTGTCATCTCATCCCATTCTTTGGGAATCATATTATTACCAACAGTTGTCATAGGAACCAAATGGTCTTTTTCTATTGCATTCCATGCACCGAGGTCAATTGATTGAATGAAAATCGGCATTCTATTTTTCTAAAAATCGAAATGTTCTCCTTCAAACATTAGAGGACGAATGAGGGAGGCACCCTCTTTGAAGGTAATTTGTGTAGTAT
Source organism: Glycine tomentella (assembly GCA_007407185.1). Taxonomy (NCBI): domain Eukaryota; kingdom Viridiplantae; phylum Streptophyta; class Magnoliopsida; order Fabales; family Fabaceae; genus Glycine; species Glycine tomentella. The sequence continues at coordinate 13,738 of PYAF01003279.1, read as the reverse complement.
TCGTTTTCTTTAAAACAGATAGTGATCTTGAATAACACTCAAGAGCTAGCTCTGATATCAATTTAAAATATTATGAACACACACAATAACCAAGAGGAGGGGTGAATTGGTTAAAACAGAGTCTTTAAAAATTTCTTTAAAATAAACAGCGGATTTAGGATCGTATCACAAGGACACCCTTTTGAGTAACAAATTTCCACAAAACTAATGGAGAGAAACAACCTGATGATCCATAGTATATGAATGCATATGATTACCAATCTTGATCAAGGTTGAGAGTAAATAAGTTTCAGACCAAACTATCCAATAGCTTCTTAAAATCTTGTCCAAGAGAAAAACTTTCAATGAAACATGAATAATTGAATTTGTGGACAAGAGCTTCAAAACTCAGAATATCCTTTCTCACTTTTAGAAGGCTTTTGAAAAATATCAAAATCTAAAATTGTAATGATATATTTAAAATCAAAAGACCCAACATCTATTTATAACAGACTACTGTAACTGAATGTAATTGATTAAATTGCCAATGTAATCGATTAAAACCACTAATGTAATCGATTAAAAACAAATTCAATCGATTAAAATATTCTTCAGGTTTCTAGAAAAAAGATATATGAGCAAAGTAATCGATTAAATCACCATGTAATCAATTAACACAGATAGTCTTGTTTTTCCAAAACGCATAAAGTAATCGATTACGATTAGATGATAATCGATTAACACATGAATAACCTATTCTGTGTTTTGTACTATTTAATCGATTACTGTTATCTTGTAATCGATTAATTAGTTCTTCATGGCTTAAGTAATAGATTACCAAATTCTGGCAATCGATTAAGTTAGTGTAAAAAGTAGTTTTTCCAAAATTTAACCATGAGTACTTGGCTATTTTATGCAAACATGAAAACTTTAAATCTTTTTCACAAGACATGTGACTTGATAAAAAAAAAAAAAACTATGTATGCATGCTAATGAATGATGTTTATGCAATGCAAAGGATCATAAGATGAAACTCTTGATCAACTAACAAATTACATATGCCTTCAATTGAATGTCATGTAAAAAGTTAAAACTTATCTTTGATAAAGAGCCTGCTCATCTTGATCCTCTTCAAGCTCCCCCTGTATCTAACAGGTTTAACCCTACACCAAACTTATAGGTTTTCTCCACTTTGACTTATGATGCACCGTCCACCAATCTATATCCCACTCCATTAGGTCTTGTTTAACTACCTTTTCTCAGGTAAGTTTCAGTTTACCTCTACCTCCTTTTGTGTCGAGTTCATAGTAACACATTACTATTCTTAAGGGAGCATCCAGTGGTCGTCTCATAACATGTCCAAACCACCGCAATCTATGCTCCTTCATCTTTTAACTCACCGGTACTACTGCTACCTTTCGTCGAATATCCTCATTTCTTATCTTATCCATCTTCGTATAACCAGACATCCACCTTAACATCCTCATTTCTGCTACCCTTATTTTATGTTCATGTTGCCTATGTGCTGGTCAGCATTCCGCTCCATATAACATTGTCGGTCTTACAACTGTTCTATAGAATTTTCCTTTTAGCTTAAGGGGAATTTTGCGATTATACAAAAATCCAGATGCACTCCGCCATTTCATTCACCCTGCTTTGATTCTATGATTTACATCCTCATCGATCTCACCACCTTTTTGCAAAATTGATCCCAACTATCTAAAAACATCTTTCTTTGGTACCTCTTGACAAGTAGATGCACTGTGTCTTGATCACTATCTCTTACCCGCGAAAACTCACACTTCATATACTCTGTCTTGCTCTAGCTTATCGTGAATCCTTTAGACTCCAAAGTGTTTCTCCACAATTCAAGTTTTCTATTAAAACCATCTTTGGTCTTGTCAATAAGCATGATATCATCTCCAAAAAGCATACACCGCGATACTTCCTCTTGAATATATTTTGTTAGTTCATCCATCACTAAGACAAAGAGATAAGGACTAAGAGTCAAACCAACCATGGATTATGGCTTGGCCAAATGTTAGTTTTCATTCTTCTTGAAATTTTGTTGTCCAATGTGATCCTTTTGGAGCTTTAGTGCTCCAAACTTGTTCTACAAGATACTTCTTCCATTTCATATCCTTTTTATTTACAAAAAGATGGGATAAATTACTACAAAGTAGCCAAGAAATCAAAATATTATGATAGACTTCATAAAATAGTAAAAACCTCACAATTGGAGTCAAAACAACTCTTTAATTTAGGAAAGAGCAAGAAAATAACCTTAAACGTTACTTTAAGTGTAAGTAATTTTGGCAACGATATTAACTTATTTTTTAGGAGTGTTATTGCCACCTTTACTATATTAACCGTTGATAAGTTATGCAAGAGAAGGAAAACAAAAAAAAAAGGTTCAAAAGTATGAAATCAATTACTTGCTTGTATCGTCCTTTGGATGTTTGGAGAGGAAGAATATTCACATTTTTTATGTTCTTGTTTATCTTTGTATGCACTATTTGTCCACTTCTTGTATTTTTTGTATAATTAATTTGTTTTATAAGTTTGTATGCATTGTTTGTGCATTTCTTGTAGACTTTTTAGTATAATTATTGATAATGAAGAAGAATTTTCATTGATCTAGATGACCCATAATTGTTACCTTTATTTTGAGAGAGTTTTCATATTAAGAATCATTATATTTTATATATCTTGCTGATAATGTAATTTATAATTTGATTGATCATAAAGTTGAATCTATAATATATCATGTGCATGAGCATAAAACAAAAAGATAGATAGAAATGTAAAACATAAACATGTGTAACATTATAAGATGGAATTAATTGTTTATAAACACATTTAAAAAGTGATTTTCTACATCGACTTTGAACAAATGTAGAAAATGACCACTTTCTATGACCTCACTATTCACGAAGGTTCTGGAAACTGATGTAAAAGCCTTCCAAAATCAATGTAGAAGACTTTTTTTTGTTGTTGTGATCGATATATATATATATATATATATATATATATATATATATATATATTAGTTTACTTGTTATTTGTTATCCTTAGTTATTAATTAATATGACATGTTATATGAATTATTTTAAATTTAACTACATGTTTATAAAATCATTACTATTAATTACTATTGTTTGTGAAATATATATTAAAGTAACTAATCTAAAAAAATTAAAAATAAATAATATATTATATTAACTTAAATATATTTTTAGTCCTCAAATTTCAAACATGTTTAATTTTGGTTATGCTCTTTTTAGTCTCTCAAATTTGAAGATTGTTGTTATTAGTCTTCAAATTTTGAAGGATTAAAAAGAACATATTTTTAATCTTCTAATATGAAGTTGGGAACTAAAACAATATTTTGCAAATTTAATTAAGGATTAAAAACAATTTAATTAGGAAACCAAAATAAAAAAAATCCAAATTTAAAAGAATAAAATTATATATAAGTGTTTCTTTTTAAGTCTACATATTGTAATCTCCATTTAAAAAGACATGTTCCCATTTGTTCTGTTTAGAATACTTCAACTCAACTTCTTATTAGAAATTGCTCTGTTATTAGTGTTATAAAATATTATAAAATGTATAGTTGCAAGTTACACTTACAATTGGAGACTATTGAAGTATTGCTCATGAGAATAACTATAAGACTATAATATAATTGCAAATACAAATACAAATATCTGCAAATAAACAAACATGAAGGGTAAGATGCACTTGACACCTTTATTGGTTCCTAGTATTAGAAAGTTGGGAACTCAACTTGGGAGCCACATTTCCCTCTAGGGAACACAGGGCATTCAATGAAGTTAGAGCCTGAGGTGTCCACACACAAGTAAACTTGGTAAAGCTGGCTTTTACGTGATGTGTCCACATTGCACTCAATATATGGAGTATACCCAATTGCATTCTTTATAGCTCCCTTGATGCTGCTTAGGCTGTAAAACCCTCCATCTGGTTGTATTCCTATTAGTCCAAAAATACATTTCTCAGTGAGAATATATACTAGCATGACATCACAAAATTATTTAGGCAATTATTGAAAAAGTTATGAATAGGATTGTGTAACATATATATTCTAAGGTTGAACAACCTTATCACACTTGACTGGTGTAATTCTCTCACGTACTTTAAAATGAGTTATTCAACTATGATTAAGTATTGTATAAATTAAATATGATCAAGATGTTTAACCTCATTTTTATTTGGCTAAACTAGATAATTTTGTTATGAATACGTAATAATAATAAGATTAAAATATGTTTTTTATTTTCATAAATATAAAAATGTTTGAAATTTATCCTTGAAACTTTTTAATATATTTTTTGTCTTTACAAATCATTTTTTTATTCGGAACAAGATTCGGACATCGATTATATGCACAATCAATATAAAAAAGTCATATTTTATATTTATTTTATGCACAATCGATATAAAAAAATATTACATTTACATTGATTATACATCATCATCGTAGGTTGAGATTTATCCAAACCTACTTTGGAGGAAAAAAATATATTTTCATTTTGTAAGGACGAAAAGTATATTAAAAATTATATAGAAATAAATTCTAAATATTTTTATATTCATGAGATTAAAAAACATAATTCTCCTTGATAATAATATAGTACCAGCATTTGTAAGAGCTTGGAGGAGGTTGGCTCTCTGCTTGAGATCGAGAGCTGTTTCAAAATAGTCATGTTGTTTAAGGACTGATTGAGAGCAAGTGCCATGTTTCTCCCATTCGTGGGTCCAGAATTGAACCCCATTCCCACTTGGGCATGCTAGTGTTGGCCAGTTCCTCTGCAAGCTACTTGTGATGTCTGATATCTGCCACAATATGTAATTTAATTATTAATGTCCAAAAACTTAAGTAGCTAATTAAGCAAGACTTTTTTAATTAGTGGGACAGTTACAAGAAAAGGTACAACACGGAATTGAAGTATAAAAAAAGAATATTCTTTTCTTTGATTTCTTTTAAGCTTTTTCTCTGCTTAGCAGTTGTGCCACGAGTATTTAATTCAAAGGGTACTAAAAAGCTTAAAAAGTTTCTAGAATTACGCATAAAAAGAGGACACAAGCTGCCGTTTGTGTTTGCTTAAAACAGAAAGTGGAACGTTAGGAAACGATTGTCTTGTAAGGGAACAAAAAGGCAATGGATTTTTAGTCGGATAAAGCACTACTTTAATCCAATGAAGAATTATTTATTTAGCTTAACACATTAAGTAATGGGTTATCGGATAGAAAAGTAATCTTGATTCAAACGAAGCAAGTACATCAAGTTTTTTTTTTTTTTTACCTTATTATTATTAATATAAAATATTTATCGATTTTTATCGATAACTATCTTCATAAAAAAATTTGACTGCCCAACTTAATAAGATTATCTCTTTTTAATTACATTTTTTTCATCCACAATATAAGACTTAATTACAATAATAGTTACATTATCAATTAGTTCTAAATTTGCCACTATGCAAAGCTGTAATTTTACTACCATCATAATTTCTTTTTTTTTTTTCTATTATAAGAATTGAGTATGATATTAGAGAGTTTACATACACCCCCTTAATCTCCCATGACAATTGTGGTTGTGGATATCTATTTGGTGAAATAAAGGATATAATGGAAAAGTATCCGTTGAAAAATATGTACTATTTATTTGTAGATTTTAATTTTTCTGAACACATTATGTAGCTTGTCCAACTATATTTGTAAATCAATAAATACTGAACTTGGAACTATATATGAGAATTGACGTAGGGATATATAGTATACATGGGTCCTATGTTTAAACCTCGGTGCAATCATTTTACACCAAAAAATAATAATATGAGAATTGGCGTAGGATAAAGTACCTGAGATTGCTGAAAACGATTGTTTGAATCACAGTTAGATGGATATGAACCATCTTTGTAATTAGGCCAAAGCCCATGAATGCCAAAATCTGCAGCGGGCTTTCCAGTTGTTGGGTAGCAACAACTGTTCTGTGTCGTGTCACAATATGATCCTGGCCACTGCAAACGCAAAATCCAAAAACAATCATCTTGGTTATAAGAAGAAAAAAGAATAATTTTTTTACTAACAGAATTAATGAATGATCTTTAGCAACATTAAAGACAGAATGTATTCTAACCTGCTGAACAAAGTAGTAGAAATCAAAATCCTGTGAAACACAGAGAACGAACAAATGCAGAAGCAGCAAAAGCTTCACAAAGATGGACCCTTTAGATTCCATTTTTTGCCTCAATTTTACTAATTAGTCTCAGCAAAATTTGGTGAGATTTGTACTATGGCAATGGTATGAAATGGTGGTGGTTGATTGATGAATTTATATAGAGATGAGATGAGAGGGAAGCTGAGTAGGTGTCGTGTGGAAGCTTGGAATATCAAAGGTATTTAGTAACGTTTATTGCTCAACCGTCTTAATCAACCTATCATGGCTACGTGCTTAAGTGCATAACTAATTATAGTGACATGTCGGTTCACTCTTTTGTTTCTTTTGATAGTCCTCATACATTGTATTGGTGGGAAAACAGAGTTTGTGTAGTTTATAATAAGAAGGGGTTGCATTGCATGGGTTTATTTTTATGTTTTCTGCATATACACGTTTGAGGATGATAAAAAGGATAAATATTGATTTAGCTTAAGAAAAAGTGAAGGATTGTGATAACTTGTTTAATGAAAGATGAAAAATTAAAATTAGTTCTTTAATGTAAGAAAAGTGTGATAAAGTAATTTTGACATTAAATTTTGTGATATTATTTTGTTATTAAGTTATAATGTTTAAAGATCATTTTGATTATAAAGTTATATTTTTTAAAAATCAATTTGATATTAAGTTACAAAAATTTAATGACTAATTTATCATTATATTATTTCTAAGAAAAACTTATTACACTTTTTATACATTCAAACATTAAATTCAATTTTTTTTCATTTTTTAATCATCAATTTGTCACCACCTAACATTTTTAACAATCAAAATAAAATAAGTATTTAGTATTTACCCATAATACTCAGAACATTAGAACCAAACCCAGTTTTCTTAGGTGGGACGGGTGGGTAAATAATACTTTGCGTACCTGTACAAAAAGCCCAAATTGGAGACTGCTCTGATCAAATAAATGCGTTCACATTCGGGACCAAAAAAACAGCGTTGCGTTTACATGGAAAATAGCTCTTACTAGAAAGTCTATCTTACAATCTTGGTGGGAACTGGGAAGAGAAAATTGTTCTTGTACACCGTACGGAAAATTGAAAAGGCCATTTCTTTTACATTGCAATTTTTTTCTTATGCATTTTTACATTGCAATTACTAAGGCTACATTTATCCCACAAACACATAAACTTCGTATAATGTTTACAAACTTCCAAAAGCAACTCACCCTGCTAGGGTTGTTCAGAACTGAAGCAATTCAAAAAATAATAAAAAATGGATCCAAACAACCAATAACTGATTATAATCAAACTTCTTTTGGATTTTTTTAATTTGTTTTTCCTTGAACTGGTTAGGACCAATGGATGAGTTGCTTTTGAAAAATCAATTTTCTGTTGATACTATTTTTTCAAGAGCAACATTTCAAGTAAAAGTACTTTTAATTAGTATTATTTAAATAATTTTATTAACATACTTTTATATAAAAAAAATACCTATACATAAATCACATTACAGTAAATTTTGTGTTGAGAGCTGGGGTTTCGTGGGGCCATTTGTTCAATTTCACAACTTTCTGTCATTCACATCACTTGCGTGTTCGTTTAGAACTATATTTTGATCTGTAGCTCATAAGAAAATGAGCAATAAAAATTCAAGATAATATTATATAGGTAACAAACGTGACAAATTTAAAAATCCATTTTAGACTAGAAATATTTAGGTTAAAATATAATTTTTGTTTTTTATTTTTTAAAAATTTGTAATTTTAGATCCTGGTCTATTTTTTAATTAAGGCATTTTGTCTTCCATTTTTAAAATAATCTTAATTTTAGTATCATATTTTTTAATTGAGACATTTTATCTTTCATTTTAAAAAATCTTAATTTTAGTTGTGATCAACTTCAAATGTTAATCTATACTATTTAAATGTTGACTAACACTTATCTATTTATTATCCATATAGCAAATGTTTTTTTTTTAAATTATTTAATTGCTAACAAGT